>VMDO01004267.1:46563-118153 GCA_007922755.1 Pedetes capensis
GAGGAAGAGGAAGAAGAAGAGGAAGAAGGAAAGGAAGAAGAGGAGGAAGAAGAGGAAGAAAAGGAAGAAGAAGAAGAGGAAGAGGAGGAAGAGGAGGAAGAAGAGGAGGAAGAGGAGGAGGAGGAAGAAGAAGGGGGAAGAGGGAGAGAGGAAGTGGGAAAGAGGGAGAGGGAGAGGGAAAGGGAGAAGGAAGGAAGGAAAGGGAGAGAAAGAAAGAGAAAAAGAAAGAGGGAAGAAGGAAGAAAAGAGGGAGAAAAGAAGGGAGGGACAGAGGGAGGGATGGTGGAGGGAGGAAGGAAGGAAAGAAACAAGAAAACCCTTTTGTGCCTGAGACAGTATTTCGGGGGCATCACCTACAGATCTGCAGTAGGGACTGCTGCCTGATGATTCAGAACGGAGATTCCTGGCGCAGACTGGAAATGAAAAGTGTAGAGGAGGTGGAAGCAGGGGCCCTGCCTTTGAAGCGAATTCCTGTGTGACTCTAGGAAGGAGAGAGCCTGTGAGTAACGTTCTATGGGGGGTTTTGTTTTTGTTTGCTTTGAGAGGGGTGTCGCTGTGTTGTTCAGGCTGGTCTCGAACTTGCCTCCGCCTTCCCCAGCAGCTGGGAGGACGGGCGTGTGCCCTGGTGCCCAGCTGGATCACGCTCTTGACGCTGCGTTGGGAGCCCGCAGGGAAATCCAGGCTGTTCCTTCCCTGTTCACAGCCCGCACAGGGGGCCTGCGGAGCCCAGCAGGCGGCGCCCACCCCAAGTACTCACTGCCTCCTCGGATGTTGATAATGAGGCTCCCATTGACCACAGTGCAGCCTCGGAGCTCCTGGGCCGACGTCACTGAGTCGATGGTCTTCTCGCCTTCTAGGAGGTGACAGACCTTGGGACAGGGACCCAGGCATGGCGTGCACATTAAGCTGAGGGTGGATGAGAGGGAGAAAGAGACAAAGAAGGGTGTCAGGAGACATGGGGGTGACCCACACATCATAGTGGACAGCCTGGGCCCTTAGCATCACAGGGACCCATTATCCCAGGGCAGGGCTCCCCAGCCTCCACATTGTTGGCATCTGATCCCATCTGTTCTCAGAAGCTAAGCAAGGTGGGGCCTGGTTAGTACTTGGATGAGAGATTGCCTGGGAACACCAGGTGCTGTAGGCTTGGGAGAAGGACCCAGCAACCCACTCCTGAAACCATCAGCCATTGAAAGCCCTATGAATAGCAGAGAAGCACCGACATAGTGGAGCATGACACAGCGTCAGGGAGTGTTCTGTCTGTTGTACATCAGGTCACTGTGAGTTGGATCCAACTCAACCTAACAACAATTCTTCACAGGAGTTCTGAACCATCCAATGCATTATAGGATGTTGAGCAGCACCCCTGAGCTCTACTTAATCAATGGCAGTGGCATCTCGTCTGTAAGTCCTGACAACCCCAAATGTCCCCAGACATTGCCAAACATCCCTGACCAGGGAGGACAATGGATCGACCCCAGATAAAATCCACTACCTCAAAGACTGATGTTGTTTCCCACGATGGCAGACTCTGCAAAGGACTCCAAAGCCAGGGGACACATACCTTTACTGCAAAGCGATAAGACTCACACTTTGCCCTGAAGTGGTAAGAGAGGACTCCAAACCCCAACATGAGGGAGTCCACCCTGTCTCCTGGGGAAATGGGGCCAGGTTCTAGCCACTGCACGGTACCGAAGCCCTGGGGCGCAGGGTGTAACAATGGTGTTGGAAATCATGCAACAGCCTAATGGCGGCCTTGGTGTCTGTATGCCAAAGTGGCAGAATTGATGCTCTGACCCAGTACAGCAGAACTCAGCTTGCTATGCCGAGGAGGCAAGATGCCCCGCCCCCACTGTATCTCATTAAACTGGTGCAAATATTCCAAAACTGGACAAAAAAATGCAAAACCCAAAATAGTTCTGATCTCAAGCACTTTTGCTCAGGGATCCCCAGCCTATACAACACCATTACATATAAAGTAGTTGAGCAGTGACACGTGTGGGTAACAAGAGGGGCCCTGGAATAAATCCCCCATGGATACCCAAGGGGTGACTGGATATTTGGTCTTTGTCCAGGTTCCTGGCACAGAGCTGCAAAAACGCTTGGAATTTCCTGAACCATCAGAGAACGTCTGTATTGGGTGTCTTGAGAATGCTGAGGTACAGCGGGCACAGTAGCGCACGCCTGTCATCCCAGCGGCTAGGGAGGAGGAGGCAGGAGGATCCCAAGTTGGGGACCAGAGGCAGTCTGCGTAACTTAGCGAGACCCCGTCTCTAAAAGGAAAAAACTGGACGGGGGTGCAGCTCAGTGGTCCAGCACTTGCAGAGCATGCAGGCGCAAGGCCCTGGGTTCAACCCCAGTACTGGAAAAAAAAAAAAAAGAAAGAATGTTGAGGTGACCTGTGGTGAGCTGCTAGACAGCATTAGGATGGGAGGTGGGCGCGGTGGCACACACCTGTCATCCCAGCAGCTTGGGAGGCTGAGGCAAGAGGATCGTAAGTTCAAGACCAGAGGCAGTCTGCATAACTTAGCGAGACCCTGTCTCAAAAAGTAAAAAAACGGGCTGGGCATGCAGCTCAGTGGTCCAGCACTTGCAGAGCATGCAGGCATAAGGCCCTGGGTTCAACCCCAGTACCAAAAAAAAAAAAAAAAAACAGACAATGTTAGGATGGGAACCAATCAGCGGAAGGGCCGCCCACGTGATTAGGTGGTCAGGTGTTCAGCTGCCTGTTTCCAGGCAGAGAACAGGTGGTCAGAGATGGAGCTCAACAGCCCGGCCAATGACACCGTCCTGCATGCCGAGAGCCCGGGAAAAACTCTCGACACCAAAGCTCGGTGGGACCACCTGGGTGCTATCACCACCAAAGTGCCAAGATGGGTAGCGCATCCTGACTCTACAGGACAAGAGCCTGGTGCCCTGTGTCTGACCCTCTCCAACCTTGCTCTTCACGTACCTGTCAGAGTAAAACTATACCCTTGGAAGCATGGCGGTTTTATTTTAGTCCTGAGTCATTCTGATCATGTATAAAACCCAAAAGACTTCATACTGAGAGAACCCCTAAATGTATAGCCAGCTGGCCAGAAGTGTGGGAGTCCTGGTGAGCCCCAAAGTACAGCCCGTGTGTGAAGTCAGGGCAGGCTGATGAAAGACGAAGCCTTCGACGTGTGGAGTCTGATGGGAACCCCAGGTGCTGAAGGGCGGAGCTGGGCTCCAGGACCCCCAGATGGTGTCCCCACAGCTGGGCTGGGTGCAGAATAGCAAGCAAACATTTGGGTTCTTTCGCTGGCTCTGTACCTATGCAACAAGCGATACTCCAAGCCTGGGGTGGGCAAACCACAATCCCCGGTCCAAATCCAGCAGGTCCCATGTTTTTGCAAATAACGTGCAAATTGGAACGTGGCCCTGCCCACTGGTTAGCGTATCATCCAAGTCTCCTTTTGCACCACGCGGCCGATCTGAGTCACTGTGATACAGACCATATGGTCCTCAGGACCGAATGCATCTGCTCTCTGGTCCTCTGCCAGTTCCTATTCTATATTGCAGGTCCCCGTGAGCAAACAGACCAGATCACCAACCTTTCCAGTGGGACATTACAAAGGGCCACACGTTCTTTGCAAGTCTTAGCATCCTCTCCACCGAGAAGGGTTATCTATGATCCCCCCACACACATCTGCTGAATCTGGGTGCGGCCCTGTGGCTCCCTGAAGCCAACCACATATTAGCAAATGGGATCCACGTGGAGGCCTCAAGAGCACTTGCATGCTGGGTCTGACGCTCTCGATTCCTGGGACCTCATGGAGAGAGGCCCCAGCGGACTCTAAGACAGGAGAGGTCGGTCTAAACCACCCAGCCATCCCGGAGCCCAGCCTGGCCGGGTGAACCATGAGGCAACGCCCTAAATCCCAGAATGCATAAGTGAGCATTGTTTTAAGCCACTAAGCACTGCAGTGACTCTCACACAGCAGGAACGGAGTCACTCACAGAGGTCGGGAGCTGGTGGGGGAGAATAACAAGTGCACAACAGAGATGTCAGCTCACGGTCAAGACCACGAAAGAGGTAAGGGTGAATGATGTGCGAGTTCAGACGGGGAGGAGAATCTGCGAGGTGGCTGATGAGCTGTGGCATAGGTGGCAATCAGAAGAAATCAGTCCTCCGAGAACCAAGGGACAGAGCACTTGGGGGGCAGAGGGGCAAAGGTAAAGAGGAAAACCTGAACTTGGCAAAGGTGGAAGAAAAGCTGGAGAGCTCTGGGAATAGGCGAAGGGGGCAATGGAAGGAAATGAGAACTTGAGAGGCTCAGAGGGGAGACGTTTGGACTTTGTCTAAGTGTCTGCAGGAGTCGCTGGAGAGTTCTAGCAGAGACATGGCAGGATCGGGCGGCGCTGATTTTTAAAAGTTCCCTTTAGCCCTGCGCGGCGGTGCACGCCTGTCATCCCAGCGACTGGGGAGGCCAAGGTGGGAGGATCGCAGGTTCGAGGCCAGAGGCAGTCTGTGCAACTTAGCAAGACTCTGTCTCAAGATAAAAAATTTAAAAATTAAAAAAAAAAATGGTTGCTGGGGACAGAGCTTAGTGTTATAATGCTTGCAATATATGTGCGAGGACCTTGGGGTTCAACTCCCAAGTACCAGGAAGAAAAAAAAAAAGAAAACACAGAAAGAAAAGGTCTCTTTAGCCAAAGTAGCTTCAATGGAAGCAGAGAGATGGACCACAGACACTGTTGCAGGTGCCTGGGCCAGATGTGTCTGTGAAGCAGATGGAGTTGTGAAGCGATCAGAGACTGTGATGAGGAGAGACCGAGAGAGGTCAAGAAAAAAGTCAAGGATGTTGGGTAGTTCTCCCCTTCCCAAAATGTAACCCCACACACATGGCAAACATGTCATGCACCCCAAATATCTGGCCCTTCTTGTCCCAGGAAAAGAGTACCTCCACACATCGCCCCAGGTGCCCTGGAGTAGCCATAGATTATGTGGCCATTTACTGAATTTATGCAGGTTCCAAGAACTCTGCTCTGAAAACATGAAGAACTGCATCCCAGATAAGCCACCCAGAAAGGAAAATGTGTGTGTATATATGGAGAAGGACCTGGCAACCCACTCCCCAAAAACAATCAGCCATTGAAAACCCTGTGAATAGCAGAGAAGCACTGACAATAGCATTTCGCCTGTTGTACATAGGGTCCCTGTGAGTCAGACACTGACTCAACAGGATCTAACAACAACAGCGCATATATATAAATATATATATGTGTGTATATATATATATATATATATATATATATATATGGCCTTACATGACATCAAGCCATAAAAGAACATGCAGCAGTACTATAAAGTCTTTCATAAAATGGAAAGTTTTAGAAGTAAAAATATTAATATTGTAAAAACCTAGGAAGTAAAATCCTGCCATGCTGCAGCATCATTGGCGACCCTCCTTTTGTCTTCTTCCATTTAGTAAAGGTCCCAGTCATCAAAGAGGGCACTATCACAAAAGCTGTATTTCTTGGGGGGGGGGGGTTGTTCTAAGTTTTAACCCATCCTCAATGCAAATAACAAGTTTTTATATTTTCAGACCTCACAGTGAGAGGAAGCATCCTTTATTGAAAGCCAATGTCTTTTCAATAAGTACCTCATCCGAAGCTATGAAACTCCACTCTTTCTTTCAAATGGTAAAAAGAAGCAGAAATGAATCAAAAAGAATCTGACCACTTTCCCAACATTCTTGTTAAACTGGTTACAAAAAAAAAAAAATCCCAGCCAGCATGCACAGCATGCAGAGGTGATTTATAGAGGCCTATTTTTGGTCAACAAAAACCTCTTGATCATTTTCTGTTTGTTTTTTATCAAAAATGAGTCAAGCAAAGCACAGTGTACTTTCAGGTCTCGTAAACATGAACAGAAAGGTTCAAAAGAACTGAAATAAAGATTGTTTTCCTCCCCACCCTCTCCACCCAGGGAAATGAGATTTCCCACCAGAACGCATTCGCTTGGCTGAGCCTCAAGTCTGAAGAGGAAGATTTTTTACGTAAGCAGGTCAGCTCAAGGCCTCCGACGTGCGTCTGTTTCTGATTTGATTTTGTGTTGTTTGGTGGTGATTTTAAGTGGGGGGGGGGGCTCCACACAAACACCAGGAAACATATTTTTTTTAAACCTGGTGGTGGCCCCCCAGGCTGAAACGCCTCCTCCAAGAAGCCCACAGGGATGAGCACCGTGTCGGTGATGTGCGTAGGAAATCGGACTCGTTGCCAAAGAGACAAAACCCTGCCATTTCTCACCCAGAGGGTAGGAAGTGGCTGGGCTGCGTGGACCTGGAGAACCCAGCCCTGGAAAGAACAGAGATGTGAATCTCCCCCTCTTCAAGACAGCGTGTTCCTGGCTGATCGCGTCACCCCAGGCAGCACCAGGTGGCAGAAAGACATGCAAAACCTCAGCTATGTTGCTCGTGTAACGAGGACATCAAGCAGGACAGTCCCCGTGGAGGAACTCAGCGGCCATTAAGGGCTTCTGTCTTTATGTTTTCTGCTCTGAAGCTAAGCACAGCAAGCTCAGATATAGAGCATGTTGCTGTTGTTAGGTGCCATCCAGTCAGTGTCTGACTTCTAGAGACCCGGTGTACAACAGGCGAAACACTATTGGCAGTGCTTCTCTGCTATTCATAGGGTTTTCAGTGGCTGATTGTTTTTTGGGAGTGGGTTGCCGGGTCCTTCTCCCAAGCCTACAGCACCTGGTATTCCCAGGTGGTCTCCCATCCAGGGACTAACCAGACCCGACCCTGCTCAGTTCCCCAGATCTGATGGGATCCGATGCCACAGTGGTACAACTCCAAGCAGACAGAGAGAGTATACGGAAATGCTTCTGAGCTGGTCCTTTCATGAAAAAGTTTATCAGCCCCTGCATCAAAGCCCAGGACCAAAACGGGAGGCCCGTGGGGCGGCTGAGAGAGCGGAGCACATCACCCGTCAGCACATCAAGTTATCTATCCACAGCACACTCTGGTTTTGCCCAAGGCAGGCCGGCCAGGGTTCCCTGTGTGAACCATCACTCACCGCAGTAGCCACCATCACCAGCCCCACCTCCCTTCCCGCTCTCCGCCACCCCCGCAGCCCCACGCCCAGGACTCACTTGCTGGCGTTCATCGTGTACCCGGAAGGACACTCCGGGATGCACTTGTTGTCGTGAATGACGTACTGGTGGCAGCCCTGCCTCCGTGAGTTCTTGCACCTGTTGTGAAGGTCCTGGCAGAAGCTGAAGTTCACGCAGCGCCAGTCCTGGAAGTGGTAGTAGGGCGGCGGGCAGGTGGCCACGCAGCGGCCGTCCAGGTAGAAGTTGCGGCAGGCCACGCACTTGGTGGGGTCGTCGGGCTCGGAGCAGTTGCCCAGACACTCGCTGTGGCAGCACAGGCCTTCTGCGGTGCAGCCATGCGACTTGCAGATGGTTGGGCAAACTACAGGGAGGAAGGAAAAACACAGCTGCTCAGTGGCCGTGCCCGGTTTCTGTCTACACAAGCAGCGACTCTGGAGTCGGGAGAGAACGCCAAGCAAAATAATAACAATAACAGCCACACTTCCACGGCACGTGGCACGTGCCAGGCACGGCGATTCACGCGCTGAAGGCTCAACACCAGCGCTGAGCTTGTAAAGATTTTAGAGCTGCCAGGCGGAGGGGGACAGGGCGTCCCTAGTTTAGAGCCGTTGCCAAATCTCCATGGTCAATTGCAGGCTACCTAAAGGAAGCCACTCAACAGAACTGGCAAGAGAGACAGGGTCGCATCTCATGACACAGTGTTTCCAATAGTCGATACCATCTGTAGCCACTTGAGACGTAATAGTAAATAGCACAGCTCAAATAAAAATGCAGTCGGAAACCTACAAAGTGATGCCTTGGGTAGTTATTGCCTTTGTTTTAAAACATAATTTGTTTGATTGTTTTCGTTGTTATGAGTCCGACTCCTAGCGACCCTCTTGGCATTTTCAATGGCTGATTGTTTCAGGATTGCTTTGGCAATGGATTGCCAGGTCCTTCTTTCATTTTTGCAGAGCTGGGGATCAAACCCAGATCTTCAGAGGGTGTGGAGCAGCGCTCCACCAACTGAGCTAAACCCTAGCCCGTGTTTAATTATAAGCCCACATAATTTCATTTTTAACAAGGTCTGTGTTTAACAAGTCCCCACGTGGCTGTCAGCTTGTGGTGCCGTGAAGGCTTGCGTGTTGCCGTGATGCTGAAAGCTTTGCCACCGGCGTCTCAGATACCAGCAGGGCCACCCATGGTGGACAGGTTTTAGCTGAGCTTCCAGACTAAGACAGACTAGGGAGAAGGACCCGGCAGCCCACTCCTGAAGCAATTAGCCATTAAAAACCCTATGAAGAGCAGAGAAGCACTGTCAAATATAGTGCTGGAAAATGAGCCCCCCACTCTGGAAGGCATTCAAGAAATGACAGGGGAAGAGTTTCCTCCTTAAAGTAGGGGTGATCTTAATGATGGGAATGGAGTAAAGCTCCTGGGACCTCCATTTGCTGATACGGCACAACTCAAAATGAGAAGAAACACAGTGGCTGCAACAATGGGCTCAAACATAAAAAGATCATGTGCCTGGCACAGTGTCGGGTGGTATCCTGTTCTGTGTACAAAGGTTCACTATGAATCGGACCCAACTCCACAGCACCTAACAACAAAGCTCCACAGCTCACCAGGCACAGAAGACATGAGAATCTGCTTAAAGAACTGCTGGCAACCTTAGTTTTCTTGTGATAAAATGAGATAAGAAGAAGAATTCCTCAAGTTCTTCTTAAGACGGTTGCAAGAACTAAATGGAATGATGGTCTTTGGGATGTGCTCTTTGGGGGACACACCTTCAAGGTCAACAGAAGTTAGCCAACAGAGTATCATTTTATGTATTATTATCATTATCATAATTATTATCCTTTCTCAGTATCCAGGGGAATTAATTCCAAGACTCCCACAGAGAACAAAATTTGCAGATGTGCAAGTCCCTTACAGGCAATGGACCAATATTTGCAGAGAGGGTACACGCTTTCCTCCAGTATGCTTTTGTGTGCAGTACTTGAGGATTGAACCCAGGGCCCCATACATACTTTGCTCTACCACAGGGTGGCAAGCCCCAACCCATCTTTTTAAATTTATTTGGAGACGGGGTCTCGCTAAGTCAGGCTGCCTGAGACCTTGAACTTGCAATCCCCCTGCCTCAGCCTCCCGAGATGCTGGGATGAAAGGTGCGCACCCCTGCACCCAGCTCTTCCCCCTGTGTGCTTCCCACCATCTCTCTCTAGTGCAACGTAAACACTGTGCAAATACTTATTACACTGCCTTACGGCATCACGGCAAGAAACAAAAATATGTCTTTGTTAAATACAGACGTGATTTTTCTTTTCTGGCTATTTTTGAGCCACCGTTGGTGGCCTACGTGGACGTGGAGCATACGGAGACAGAGGCTGGCTGGCTCCCCATCACTGTGGTCATTACCCTCCTCACCGTTAGGCCACTGGCTGAGGTCCGAAACTCAATTGGAGGAAGCAATATCTACGGCAGACAATTATCTAGAGCTCACAATGACCGGCTCTCTGGCAGGACACATGTCAGGGCAGGAAGAGGCCCATTTCCTGGGCTGGGGCCGACACTGCGGGTCAGGCTTTTCATTCACAAGAAGCGTCATCAAAGGCCTAATAAAAACTGCCCAGACACATAAGCCTTCCAGCCTAGACAATGCTAAGAAAAGCCATCCAACACTTGCAAACAAAGCCAGCGGCAGGCTGCCAGCCGCTTTGGTCCCAGGCTTTGCACTGTGTGATTCTATTTATAGGACTTCCTGGAAAGGGCAAAACCATGGTGACAAAGGAGAGAGTCTGGGGGATCACAAGTGGCTAGAACTGAGGAGGAGCTGACCGCAAAGGAACAGAGGGCTGGGGGACTCTAAAACCATTCTATAACTTGATTGATTGTGCTGATGGTTACCTAACGAGAGACAGATATGCAGGATGATTTTTAAAAATATGGTGTACATATAAAATTTTTAAATATGTATCCCGGCCGGGCATGGTGGCTCACATCTTTACTCCCATCAACTGGGGAGGCTGAGGCAGGAGGATCTCAAGTTCGAGGCCAGAGGCAGCCTGTGTAACTTAGTGAGACCCTGTCTCAAGACAAAGAAAAATAGAAAAATGGGCTGGGAGGGCAGCTCAGTGGCAGAGCACTTGCAAAGCAGGTGCAAGGCCCTGGGTTCAACCCCCAGTACCGCAAAAAAAGAAAAGAAAAGAAAAAGAAAATGGCAAGAATGATGGGATAAGAGAGACCAAAGCCAGAGGAGTCATATTGAGGGGAGTTAATGGCAATGTGTACTTTATTGTAATTTTTTTAATTTAAACATTCTCCATATTTTTTTACCATACCTCATAGAGGACTACAGTCAGATATAGATAGAAATAGACTCCCAAAGACACAGCCTACGAGAGCACTGGGGAGGGAGAAATGGGGAGGAGGAGCTTGGGGGGAGAGTTGGTCAGTGGGCACAAAGTTACAGTTAGAATGGAGCTAGAAGGTTCTGGTGTGCTGTTGTACAGTAGGGCAGCCAAAGATAACCATCATGTGGTGTATATTTCAAAAAAGCTACAAGGAAGGACTTTTAATCGTTTTCACTGTAAAGAAATGGCAAATGTTTGAGGATCTACGTACGGTCTGATTTTTTGTTTGTTTTTTACAAAGGTTCTTTTCAAACCATTTTTGCCTTATTACACAATCAACACAGGCGCACAGGGGTAGAATGTGTTTGAATGATTCAGTAAACCGTTGGCATTTCATTTCTGACATTCATTCAACAAACATGCATCAGATGCCCAGGGTGCTGAGTGTAGTCGTAGACATTTGTGGAACCCAGAAAACCTGTCTTCATCCTGAGCCAGCATCAGAACACAGGTGATACAGAAAGGCCACCTCTGTTATGGCAAAATCGGGATGTACATATATACATAGATACACTCACAAAAAAGACATGCAAATAGAAAGGAGACCATTGGTGGGGAGGGAAGGGAAGAGGGAAGAGGGTCATGAGAGGGTAAGGGGGAATTAATGTGAACAATGTACAATGAGATGCATGTATAGAAATGTCATCATGAGACCCATTAAGTTGTACTTTAAAAATTACTAATAAAAAATTTGGGAGGACGTGGCAACCCACTCCCAACGCAATCCTGCAACAATCTGCCATTGAAAACCCTATGAGGGTTGATATGAGTCCAACATGACTCAACAGCACCTAACAACAACAACAATAAAAAATTAAAAGAAAGTAAGTAATGCCACCCCTGACCTCAAGCTCTCTACAGCTACCAGTAGCTTCTTTTGCATAATGGAAAGAAAGGGAAAAGAAAATAGAAAGTCCCAAACTGTAAGCAAATAGAAAATCTTGTTACATGAAATTTTTCTTTCGGGTAAATGTAAATCTTGTGTCTTCCCGTACTATAAAGTATACATCTTCTTAAAGAGCCCACTAAAAAAATGTTTCAAATAGCATTGGCAATAAAAATGGAATTAACTAACATGGGCCCCCAGATGCCTCATAGGGAGACAGGCAGGGTATTTGTACAGACCTCTTTCCAAAGAATAATAACCCAAGCTGAGGACAGTCTATAAAATAACTGGACTGTGCTCTTCAAAAATGTCAATGTTGTCCAAGACAAAAGAAAACTTAGGGATTGTGCAGACAGAAGGGACCCTATATTGAAACTGGGACAAAGAAAAAAATATGTACCAATGAATAGAATGCTGTAGACAATACTGGGACAATCGATGAGATTTATATGAGACTGGATGAAAACACTGTATGCGTTAATTTCCTGACTATGATCTTTATCCTGCCATTATGCCAGGGAATTGTTCTTAGGAAAATCCACGTTAGAATGAAGGAACATAGTAATTGCAATGGATTCTCAAAAGGTCCAAGGAGGGAAAATACATGTGAGTGCGCACAGATACATTACAGAAATAATAGAATACGTGACCAATCAATGAATCTAGAAGCAATTCTTGCAGCTTTCCTGTTAACCCGAAACTGCATCAAAATAAGAAGGATCAGTTTGTCAAAAGCTATGTTAAACGCTGGAGTGGTAAAAGAGATAAAGGCAGGCACTGTGCTGTAAATAACTTGTGCACAGAAACGTGCTTCTTGTCCCTCCTTTGTCTCCTCTTCCTTTTCAATTCGTTTGGCTTTTCTTAATAAGCTCTGTGCAGGTCTAAGCAAAACACAAAAAGCACTAGGAAATGTTTCCACGGCACGACACGTGCATAACATTTTGTTACACTCCTTTCCAAGGCCTGTCCGTTGAGGAAAAGGAAAGAAAAAGAGGAGAAAAACGAAAAAGCAAATAAGAAAAAATAACAAAAGAAAGAAAAGAAAAGAAAAAAGAAAAGAAAGAAGAAAAGGAAAGAAAAGAAAAAGAATAAAGAAAAGAGAAAAGAAAAAAAAAAAAACCCTCAAGATTATTCCGACCGTTACTGCTTTCCAGAAATTTCCACACAGCCCGTTGCGTCACGCCCGCGGCGCACCCCCGACCGGCCCCTGGCCGCCCTGGGTGTGAGTTTTATAAACCCCTTAAAGCAACAGCCTCCGTTTCCATTCAAAGCCTTGGCGCCCACGCTGGCAGGGCCCCTGACCTCGGAGGTTCGAGTCCCCAGAGCCAAATTCCTCCCCTCGGAGCCCAGTAAATGATTTAATGGAGACAAGGGGGGGGGGGCCTGAACTCGCGACAGGTGGTCCGCGGCCCCCCTAACAGACCATGGCGCGCCCTGGCAGGCGGGCGCCGCCCTCCCCGCCCCTCACAGCGGGCCCAGCACGTCTGCGCGGCTCTCCCGAGACCCTGGGCGCACGAAGGGGCATGGGGAGATGGGCGGGGCTTGGAGGGCTTCCCGCCGGGGCAGCCTCGGGATTGGTCGGCTCCTGACAAATGGGCTTGAGGGAGGCGGGCCCAAGCTGCACCAGGCCCCGCCCCACCAGGCCCCCAGCGCCCGCGCTCCGCTCCGCGCGGTGAAATCCAGGCCGGGCGCTGGTGGCGACCTCAGCGCCGCCCTCGCGTTCAGCCAATGGCTGGACGAGCTGCCGAGCGCTGGTCACGCCCCCTAGGGGTGGGGCGCGGGGCTCGGCTTAGCCAGACTCGCGCGTCTCCAGGGGCCCCCGCGGGTCGTAGTGCCTGGGTTGGGGGCCCCCTGGGGGGAACCCCTCGCGGGTGCCGATCCTGCAGAGCGGACCTGCGGCGGATGGGGCTTTGCAAAAAGCTCAAGGGAAAGAGGAGCCTGGCGGGCAGGGCGAGCTATGCATCCTCTGGGGTGGCCTGGGCTGCGCGCGGCACTGGGCATGTGCCCGGGAGGAGATCGGGTCACCGCGTGGCAGCGCCCGGGATGGCTGAGGGACGCCCTGGCCCCGCGCCTCCCTGGAAAGGGGCCTCAAGAGGGGCAGCGGCTCACCAGGATCACACACACAACCCTGCGGGGTGGGGAGGGGGGGGTCTGTGGCTCTGGCCGTGCACACTGCTTCCACCCACCGTAGGTCCAGAGAAGGACAAGACTCAAAAATGCATTCCATTCTTTAAGTTAGGCTGCAGGCTGAGTGTCTGCCATTGAAAACCCTATGAACGGCGGAGAAGCACTGACAATAGTGTTTCCCCTGTTGTACAGAGGGTCGCTATGAGTCAGATACCGACTCGACGGCACCTAACAACAACAACAAAGCAGGCTGAGAGTGGAGCTCAGTGGCAGAGCGCTGGCCTAGCAGGCCCTGGGTTACAACCCCAGCACCAGGGCGGGGGCCAATTACAGGCTGGGTTTCTGCGGTGCCCTCTGGCCTGTGTCTCCGTGCACTTGAGGATGTGCATTCCAAGTGTATTTGCAATTCAGGTAAACAAAGGCAGCTAACAGGCATTTCACTACTTACCCCCTGGGTCTGTTTATACTCTTTAAAATGGATGTTCCGTTTGCAGGGTGCAATGGCCCACCCATATCAGTTAATAAGATCTTACTATTATTCTTGGGAGAAGGACCCCGCAACCCACTCCCAAAAAGCAATCACCCATTGGAAACTCTATGAATAGCAGAGAAGCAGTAACAATACTGTTTAGCCTGCTGTACATAGGGTGGCTATGAATTGGACACCGACTCGATGGCAACTAACAACAAAAACTCCATGATACCATGAGTCCCTGCAGCAGATCAGGATTTGACTTCTGGCAGAGCTGACCTTGACAAAGTAGCCATTCTATGTCTGTTCCCTATCTTTAACTGGGGAAGTTGTTTGGATAATAAAGTTGTTGTTAGGTGCTGCCAAGTCGGTGTCCGTCTCATAGAGACCCTATGTACAACAGAGGAAACACTATTATCAGTGCTTCTCTGCTATTCACAGGGTTTTCAATGGTGGATTGATTTTTGGGAGTGGGTTGCCGGGTCCTTCTCTCAAGCGTACAGCCCCTGGTGTTCCCAAGCGGTCTCCCATCCAAGTACTAACCAGGTCCGACCCTGCTTAGCTTCCCAGATCTGAGGGATCAGACGCCACAGTGGTGCGGCTGCAGGTTATCATGGAGTTATGTACTGTGAATTATGACCACCTGTACCTGAGTCCATGACACCTAACAACAAGTTCCCCAACTTGGCCTACCCCAGCAAGCCCCATCTAGGCACTGGGGATGCAGAAATGGACAGAGAACCTGTCCCTCGCCTCCCAGGATGCACAAAAGAGACACATAAACACCAAGAAGGGAAAGACGTCATGCTTTATTATTCCATTCCAAAGCTACACATAAAGTGGGTGCACAATAAGTCTCATAAAGGTTTTAAAAAAATACTATGGGATTAGGTAACTGTCGCTTTATCTTGGCAGAAAAACAGTACATGCAAATGTGCAAATCATCAGGGTGGTGTTCAGAGACCTATAAACAGTTCAGGGTGGATGGAGGACAAAGTACAAGGAGAGGAACGTAGGACATTAGGCCAGAGAGGAAAGGCAGGAAGCTAAGGCGCTTGGACTTCACCCCATAGGAGGAGCCAAAGAACCTCAAGCAGAAAGCACACCCCCAGATCCATACATGGGGGTCACTTTTCCGACCGTATAGTGGGTAGGTGAGGGAACAAGGAAGCAGAGAGAACAGGAAGGAAGAGGCTGGCTTCTGAAGCCATCAGGGAGGTGGAATTTTTAGGACTTAGCAGCTGGATGACACCCAAGTTTCCACCTTGAGAGCTGGACACACGTCAAAAAGAGAAAGCTGGTCAAAGAAGACAGACGGTGACCTGGACAATCTGGTTGTGAGGTGTGGAGTCCCGAACCTCAGAGCTGGACAGGAAAACATCTGCACGAAATCAGTTCTGTGTATGTGGCTGCCAAGTCACAACTTCAGCCACCCCAGCCTCCTCTGAAAAAACTAAATCACCGTTGCCAAAATGCAAGGACTCCTGTTTGTTTTGCACATTTTTGAAGTTTTTCCTCATGGGTGTATATGCTACATACACCTTTTAGGCAGTTCACCATAGGAGTGATTTTATTATAAAGTTGTTGCCTTTCAGCTTCTTGAGTGGATATACATTTTACAACAGTTGTCCCAAACCCTTGGGCCACAGACTGGTACCAAGGGAAGCTTCATCTGTATTTATATCTGCTCCCTATCACCTGCTAACTACCACCTGAGCTCCACCTCCTGTAGATCAGCATCCCTCCCTGCCCCACCTCAGGCCATGGAAAAAGTGTCTTCCATGAAACCAGTCCCTGATGCCAAAAAGGTTGGGGAACCACTGTTTTATGAGATATTTAAAAACTAACAATAATGAGAGATTAACAAGATACAGCCATGGCTGTTCTCAGGGGCAAATTCAGAGCCTCAATTACTTGCAACATGTAACGATCTAAATAAAATCGAAACCCTATAAATGAAGTTGTTTTGAAATTTCCAAAATGATTAGCAAAGCTGTCCTTATGATTTTTAATGGATTTTAAGTTATAACTCAGTTTTCATTTTTAATTCTATTCATTTTTCTCAACTCTTTTTCTCACACTATTTTATTGATCCTCCCCTCTGAAACACACTATCCAGTAAAATTTCTGCAATGATAGAAAATTACTGTATCTGTATCTGTATCTGTATGTTGTGTGATTCAGTAGTCACTAGCCATATTGGGCCACCAAGCACAGGCACCTTGGCTTGTATGACTGAAAAAATGAATTTTTAACTCAATTTTCATGTACACTACTAGGCAGCACAGCTCTAAAAGATCTAGCTCTTAAATCTGTCACTTCTATTTGTTTCCTAGTCAGTTCATACTTGCTAATTTATTATTTCCTTCCTCTTGCATAGGTTTTTCATTCTTCATTGTCTCATTTTGTGATTTCTCTTCTGCATTTGTGTCTACATCCACATCTTCGTTGTCTTAAAATAATCTATACTTCCGGCATTGAGATCTTCCTTCATCAAAGCTACAGAATTTTGAATTGTGGTGGTGGTTTTTGTTTTAAATGATCAAGTGGTAGGAATCTGTGTTAAATGATTAAGCTTTTAAAAATGAATTTCCAACTATGTTTACTAATAGCCAGAGATTAAGGCCAAGCACAATGTCTGGTTTTTGGAATGTATTAGGAGTTCTTGTTGTTATTGTTGTTTGTTGGGGGGGGGGTGGGTTGTTTGCTTAACTTTTTTGTTGTTAGGTGCTATCAAGTCTGGTCCAACTCATAGCGACCCTCACAGGGTTTGCAATGGCTGATTGGTTCAGGATTGCTTCAGGAGTGGACTGCCATGTTCCTCTCGCATTTTTGCAGTGCTAGGGATCGAACCCAGGGCCTCAGAGAGTGCGGAGCAGCACTCTACCAAGTGAGCCACACCCCAGCTTTTAGGTTTAATAGATACAGCATTTTAAAATGTATACTGTCTGCAAGGTGCAAATTTCAGCACCCATCTGTTATCATGATCTTATTAACCACATTATTCAAACTCCTTGCTGCCTAATTGAGTTTTATCTACAGGATCAAGGCTGTGCTGGAGTCTCCTCCCCCGCGCCCCTCCCACCGAGGTTTCTCATTTTCTCCTTTTGCATCTCCAACAATTTTCTCTGGAATGTGACTCTATTCTACTTGGCCGTCATTAGGGACTGTCCTTTCAAACATTGCAAAAGCTTTCCTTTGCTCCCCGATGCTGACTTGGGCCTTGAGTTCTCTGCTGATCTTTCTCTGTGCACGCCTAGCCACGTGCCTAGGGTTTCTGTGTTATGTTTGCAATTAGGTATCACAATTTTCTAGTTGTGGCAGGAAGGGAGGAAGAAAGGAAGGGAGGGAGAGGGAAGAGAGAGAAAGAGAGAGAGAGAAATCGAACCACAGCTTCCACGGGAACAAGAAAGTTGCAATGGAGAATGGCAGAGTTTGAAACTGGTCGCCAGGGAACAGTCTCCACCATAAAAAGTTCTGCTCACACGACTGAAGGCTTTCCACTAACAGGGACCCACGGTAACCCTGGATTTGCGCAGGTCCACAAATGCCAGTCTCGTGGGAGCTGCTGTATCTGAAGCTAGCAGAATTTAGGGACAGGGACAGAGAGTGGAGAAAATTTCCTCACCTCCTAAGGGACGAAGATAAACATGGGAACCTATGGAGCTGTCTGCAGAGACGCCATGAAATAGGATCCTAAATCGGAATGAAAACGCGCCTGTTTTGAACTCCACGGTGGCAGAGAGCAGACTACAGCTTATTTCTCCGCCAAGTTGGTTCCTAAAGCCACAGCGGTTGTTTTAGTTTTCTACCATAGAAGAGAAGATCAGCTTCGTGTGCCACCTCCCCATCTGGAGCCTTGTGGCCTCTCAGTCCCTTGTGGACACTTCAAACATTGCTAATAGAAAATGATGGAGTTTGCTGGTTGCTGGGGATAAAAGAGGGATCCATTTCCTGGCCATGTTTATTTCAACTGGAGAAAAGAATGTGTTTTACGTCTTTGTCTCTGGATCCTCAGACCTCACCGGGAATTCAGATCCACTTCGAAGCTCGCCACGGACCTGGGCAAACAACCCGTACATCTGCAACTTCCTGGCTCCACCTCTACTTCTGCTGCTGAGAACCCCCAGTCCACACTCTTGCAAGAAAGGAAAATAAAGTCATGCAAATGCTTCCCCCCTAAGACTAGATGCAACTTGTCATCTAAGAAAGACAGATAGCCTTTCAACGCCCAAACCGCATTGCCTAATGGGAAGAGAGCTTGTTGGTGAAAAGGCTCCTTCCCTGCCCCCCAAGCAGAGGGGGTTGAACTCAGGGCCTCAAGCGGGCTAGGCAAGCGCTCCACCACTGAGATGTAAACCCAGCCCCTTTTGGTTTGCTTGTTTGTGTTTTTGAGACAGGGCCTCGCTAAGTTGAGCAGGCTGCCTCTGGCCTCAAACTTGCGATCCTCCTGCCTCAGCCTCCCAAGTTGCTTGGAAGACCCTCAAGTGTGCACACAACGACCACAGTGACATTTCTCCCACCAAGATCAGCAACATCCACACGCTCACGCTCCTGTTGCTATTTACTCAGGTGGATTGTTTTCTACCCTGTAGATCTGCCTTGGAAAATTGTTCCACCCTTACGGACAGGCTGTTTGGATTACTACATTCCAAATGACTCTGAGCTTCTTAATTAATAAGCTGACTCTGGGTTCTTAATTAATAAGTGTACTAAGCGGCAAAAGATGTGGTAGGGCTCCATCTGTCTTCTAGCCTCACGTGGCTCCTTTAACCAACAGATCTGAACTCCTGCTAGGCAGCAGGCACCAACCCCAGCTCCAAACACAGGCTGGGGATTGCAACAGGCACAGTTACACAGTCTGGAGACGAGAAAGAGAGGAACGGGCACATGGAGCCCAAGAACACTGAGTTACAAATCGTGACCTGCGTCCAAGCAAACTCCCAAGGGGCTATAACACCCTGGGTTGTTAATTTCCTCAGAAGAAGGTCATTCTGTGAGAGTCAGTGCATTAGTTTCTTTTCCTCCTTTCTTTCTTTCCTTCTTTTTTCTTTCTTTCTTTTCTTTCTTTCCTTCTTTCTTACAGTACGAGGTGGCTGAACCCAGGGCATCACACTACTTTTGCAAACCCTCTACCACTGAGCTGCACCCCCAGCCCATTTTTTTAATCTTGAGTTAGGGTTTCACTAAGTTACGCAGGCTGCCTCCAGTCCTCCTGCCTCCACCTCCCGAGTCGCTGGGATGACAGGTGTGAGCCACAGCGCCCAGCCCCTTCGTTTCTTGCATGCAATGATCAGAGAGCTAAATGCCAATATTCTGGCTGAGTTCTCTCCTTTACCTTTTTCACCTCCCTTTGCCTCTGCACCTTTGCCATGCAAACAAGTTCAAGGACAGAATGACCATCTGGCACACCTCCTTGTCCCTCTGTAGCCAGACCTGGACTGGGGATGGGAGGATGGGCTTGGAGAAATTCTGCAAGGACCAAACCCGACTCTGTTGAGGCTCTTTTATCACATCGGGAATCCATAGCTTCAACCCCAGAGGTGGGGCACCAGGAACAATGCAGTTGGGATACCTGGGTTTGGAACAGACTTCCTGCTCAAGGGACTCTGTTTTCTGTACCTCAGTTTCCCCACGTGCATAGGGAGACTACGACAGTGCCTTGGGCTGATTTGGGGATCAGATGGAATGGAGTGATCCAAGAGGCATGCCTAACACAGCATCAGGCCCTGGTTGTTGTTAGGTGCCGTTGAGTCGGGTCCAACTAATAGCAATCCAATGTATGATAGATGAAACGCTCCCAAGACTGTGACATGCCCGACACTATTATCAGTGCTTCTCCGCTATTCATAGGGTTTTCAATGGTGGATTGTTTTGGGAGTGGGCTGCCAGGTCCTTCTCCCTAGCCTGCAGCAACCTGCTATTCCCAGGTGGTCTCCCATCCAAGGACTAACAAGATCAGGTGAGATCGGATGCCAGGGTGCTATAGCTCCAGACATTCTGCCCCAGTAGGGCCCAAGAAAGGGGTTTCAAAGGCGTCCTCCACACCTGGCATGATCCTTCAGCCTCGATTCCCCCACAGAAGAGTGCTAACAACCTCCTGCATCTGGTGGGGAAGGGATGGCTAGATGGCGCAAATGACCCAATTTCAAGCAGGCACCTAACAACATTAGCTTCCTCCCGCTTGAGGTGTTCTCCGGGAAACTGTGTCTGCCCCCACTTTTGTGGGTCATCTCCAAACTGTCTGCACACAGGACCCAGACTCAGTATTTCTGGTGACCTGACCCGGTAACTAATCCTGAAAAATCCCCCTTGACACCCAGCTCCGTTCAATTCAGTAAATGCAAATATACACTCGCTCTGTGCCAGGTAGCCTTGGGCACAAATGGTGGAAATGATGCCCATTGTCTTTGCACCCTAGGATCTCACCACCAAATCCAGAAAGGTCGCACCCCGACACCACAGTACGTCCATTCGTGTAAGGATAAACGTGGGGTGCCAAGAGGAGAGAAAATGGTTTGAGGCCTATTTGGCCCATATTGAGGCCTGAAGTGCATTCAGGACCCTTGTGTGACTCGCTGTGGCACACCTGGCTTGAGTCCATGAGGTCTAAGGCTGCACCAACAAGATAGCACCTGCCCGGCACAACCAGGGTGTGCCCTTGCTCTCTGATAGGTCACATTCTATCACCCCATTGGCCCCTAAGGAAGGCCTATGATTGGCTGCTCATTGCCTCCTTCCCACCTATCAAATAAGTGCTTAAGTTTCACCCAATTTGCCTCCGATTTGTGATTGGCCATTTCCAAACAAAGCCCCCGCATTCTGATTGGTCCCAAGGGGTATATCCGGAGAGCTCTCTCACCACTTTCTCTCTTGCCTTGCCACCATGACTACAACGTAGACGGAAGACTGCAAGAGGAGAAGACTTCGAGGGACACGGGAGGAACACCAAGGAGAGAAGCAAACACTGAGAGCGACCGCTGCAGAGAATGCGGGAACAGCTACTGGACCAGCACCAGAGCGGGCCACCTTCACGGAAGAGCTGCCCTCAGAGCTGTGTGTCACTTAACCCTCAGAGTGGTTACGAGGTTATATGTGAGGTTCCTGCTCTGCAACTCGGGCCCAGGGAGACGACCCCACCGGAGTGGTGACCCCACACATTCAGAACTCAACCTACCACGTGCCCATGAACCCTCCAGCCATCTCTTCCCCAAAGGACACTTCCCAAAAGATGCATCAAGAGATCTAAGTACAACAGGCAACGGGCCTTTTGCTAAAGCCCTAGTATCATGCCATAAAATAACCACACTCCTCGCGGACACCTCCACGTCCTCGGAAACCGATTGGAAATTTCTCGAAGGGCTCACCCACAGTAGCAGAACACTCAAGCTTGCAAAGGAAAACACACAATGCCCAATTTTCCTCTCCGAAATCGAGATTTAATGGTCTCCTAAGAAAACCATAATTTGAGGGCCACGGGGCACCCTTCTCCCGGAGGCCTGTGATTATGGGATGCTGAGAAAGTGGAGAACGGGAGTCTTGAGTGAATTCAGGTTTAAACTGAAATGGGAAGGACTGGAAGCAGGAGGCAGAGCTGAGTACGCACACACACACACACGCACGCACGCACGCGCACGCACGCACACACGCACGCACACACGCACGCACGCGCACACGCGCACGCACACACACACACACACACACACACACACACACACACACACACACACACACACGGAAACCAGAGGCAAACTGGATGGGGAAAGAGGGAGCTAGAAAGCGGGAAATTCTCACGTGGAGCCATGCAGCGATCTCCAATAAAACACCTGTCTGCCTGGTGTCTCTCCGCCCCGCCTGGGGAAAGGAGGGTCCAGGGAACATGGCCTGAGCCGTGGACAGGGATTTAACGTGAGGCCCTGCCTCTGCTCCTTTCCCGCCCTCAGACCCCCGAGAAAACCAAGTCGTGTGCGGCTCTCAAACTTCTTGGAACTGCTCAAAGGCAGAGACGACAGCCCGGGCTGAGGTGCCCCTGACACCGTGCCAAGTAACCCTTCTGTGGCCACCAGCAGGAACTGCCAGCTCAGTCTGCCTGGGAAAGACTTCCAATTCCACTTAGGCTTCACCTTGACTTCACCCCTTTGAAGTCTACAGATCAAAGGTCCTGCCCAGTTCTCACGGTGGAAATCCACCCACCTCCTCCAAATTTCCTTCCTGTTTCCTTGGCAATCCTGGACTCCAGCTGCCCAGTATTCATAGAGTCCCACGGGATGCAAAGACAAAATTTAATGCACTTCCCTTAGCTAAAAAAAAAAAAAAAAAAAAAAACTTAGAAAATTAAAACAGAAGATATACAGACAAAAGTTTGTTGCTGTTGTTAGGTGCCGTTGAGTCAGTGTCCGATTCATAGCGACCCAACGTACAACAGACAAAACACTGTTGGCAGTGCTTCTCTGCTGTTCATGGGGTTTGCAATGGCGGATTGTTTTTTGGGGGTGGGTTGTCGGGTCCTTCTCCCAGACAATAGTTTAGCTTTGGAAGACAGAGGGACCCTCTTCTGCAACTGCCAGCTGTGGCATCCCAGGCAAGGATTCAGTTCCCTCCCAGCTTTTTCCACAGGAGTAAGGCTATGGCAAGGACATGCATTCCAGCAAACATTCTTAGTGACCCAGAGCTTCGCGGCCAGGTAAGTTCCGGCTTTTACTATGAGTAATAAATTAAATTGACTCACAACAAAAGCTAAGTGCCCGATCCAGTGACCCCTCGTGAACCGAAACATGCCCGGCTACATTTCCACCGGGTCAGGGTGGAGACAGGAGCAGGTGTCTCCTCTCCCACGGACAGAAAGTGACAGGGCAGGCAGCTACAGCGTAGGAAGCTGTCCCCGTCGATGAGATCTGGAACAATCCACACGGCTTATCAGGGGAGATATGCTGGCAGGGAGGCAGCAAACAGCCTTTCTCCCAAAGGGAGCTTTGGCGAAAACTGTGGAAAGCTTTTAGGGTTTAGATACGGATGTGAGCGGCGCTCGCTTCCACTTATAGCCTTGCCAACTCCACACCTGGGAACTCGGGGCCAGGTTCCCGAGGGACAGGCTGAGATCAGCAAAGCTCTGGGATGGGCAATTCCAGCCGCCCTGCTGGCTGAGTGCTGGATTTCTCCGCCTCAGTGCTGTGGGCACGTGGAGCCGGATCTTTCTCTGTGATAGGAACTGTCCTGCGGTTGGTAGGAGATTGAGCAGCACCCCTGCTCTTCCCCAACTATATGCCAGTAGAACCTCCTTGTTGTTATTGTTAGGTGCTGTCGAGTCGGTATCCGACTCATAGCGACCCTCTGTACAACAGGGGAAACACTACTGTCAGTGCTTCTCTGCTGTTCTTAGGGTTTTCAATGGCAGATTGATTTTTGGGAGGGGCTTGCCAGGTCCTTCTCCCAAGCCTACAGCTTCTGGTGTTCCCAGGTCTCCCATCCAGGTACTAACCAGGCCTGACCCTGCTTAGCTTCCGAGATCTGATGGGATCAGATGCCACAGGGCTACCGCTGCAGGCTTAGGTGTGATGATTTAAAAGGTCCCCACACACCTCCAAAATCATCCTCAGCTGACAGTCTCTGCCTTAGAGTGAGACTCTTGGCAAAGGTACAAAGAAATCATGAGAGTGGATGGAGTGGAAATGGCAGAGCTTGTCTCTCTCCCCCCTTCTACCCAGCTGGCCCAAATTCACACCTTTGGGGTCCCCAGTGTGCCATGTACCAGGCTTCTCTGCAGCCATAGCAATCTTGGGTCATCCCAGAACCCCCAACCTCCACGTGTCTGTCAGCTTGTCATGCTGTGGGGGCTCGTGTGTTGCTGTGATGCTGAGAGCTATGCCACCGGTATTTCAGATACCAGCAGGGCCACCCATGGTGGACAGGTTTCAACTGAGCTTCCAGACTAGGGAGAAGGACCCCACAGGCCACTCCCAAAATAATTAGCCATTGAAAACCATAGGAATAGCAGAGAAGCAGTGTCAGATAAAGTGCTGGAAAATGAGCCCCCCAGGCTGGAAGGCATTCAAGAAATGACTGACAAAGAGCTGCCTCTTCATAGTAGAGTCGACTTTAATGATGGGAATGGAGTAAAGCCTTTGGGACTTCCAATTGTTGATGTGGCATGCCTCAAAGTGAGAAGAAATACAGTGGCTGCAACAATGGGCTCAAACATAAAAAGATCCTATGTGTGGCACAGTGTCGGGCAGTGTTTCATTCTGTTGTAGAGCAGATCACTATGAGTCAGGTCTGACTCGTTGGCACCTAACAACAGAACCCCAAGCTCTGACATTCCAGCTCAGCTCCCAACTGGCATACATATATGGGATGCAGTGCCCTATCCACCTGTCAAAGTTCTGCTCAGAGCCTGCCATATGCCAAGCCCTTCATCAGTGGCAATATACCTGAGGGCATGCTGGGAAGTGGACAGAATCAGATGGACATCTCCATTTGCTTCTCTGCCACCCCCCTTCAGCCCCAGCCCCTTGGTGATATTCTGCAGTGTGGAAGGGTCCCAGGCCAGCCATGAGGGCATGAGGGTCCTTTTTCATAAGCACCTAAAACATGAGGCTTTTCTTGGGTTTGTTTTTTGTTTTTGATTTTTGGAGGCAGGGTCTCACTGTGTAGCCTGGGCTGGCCTCAAATTTACATCAATCCTCCTGCCTTTTCCTCCCAAGTGCTAGGATTACAAGCGTGCAACACCATGTCCAGCTTAAAACATGAGGCCTAAAAAAAAACCACTGCTGGGATTTAGCTCAGTTGGTAGAGCGCTGCGCTGCAGTCTCTGAGGTCCTGAGTTCAATTCCCAGCACCGCAAAAATGGGAGAAGGACCTGGCAATCCACTCCCAAGGCAATCCCGAAACAATTAGCCATTGAAAACCCTATGAGGGTCGCTATGAGTCGGATACCGACTCGACGGCACCTAACAACAACAAAAAAAAAACCACTGAGGATGCTTTTTAAACCTCTTCACGGCACCACAAGAGCCCACCCTCGGTGAAGTATGCAAAGAATTACTATGAGGCATCCATTCTCTTTTTGCTTTTCTGACGGAGGAATGTGCAGGATAAATTCTCCCTTTCAAGGTCTCCGTGAATGAAGACAAAGAGCACAGCAGAAAAGAGGATTTCAGCAGCCAAAGCTGCACTGTGTTTGCACACCTTGAACGGAGTGTCATCCAAAACCCAGTGCCTGGGCAGCTAAAATTACCCGTGAAGGAAAACAACACCGCGAAGCGCCTGAATCCAGCGGGGGAAGAATTCCGACACAAAAGGTGGAATAGCAAGCTGGTGAGCCACAAGCAGAAGGTCTGCCTTTGTTTGACATTCTTGCAGCAAGTTCCTATGCTATCTTTCACTCCACTCCGGAGAGGTATTTAGAGGAAGAGCCTGGGAGTTCTCGTTGCTCACAGACACCCCAGACCAAGGGTACATATGGCGCAGGGTGGGGACAGCAAGGCTTTCTCCTCCTCTTACACGTGATCAAAAATCTTCTGCTACCCATGGCCTCGACACCTACATGCAAGACATCTAGGAAAAGTTGAGATTTAAGACTCAAGGAAGTCGGGTCAATGGCGCACGCCTGTCATCCCAGCGGCTCGGGAGGCAGAGGCAGGAGGATCGCAAGTTCGAGACCAGAGGCAGTCTGCGTAACTCAGCAAGACCCTGTCTCAAAAAAGTGAAAAAAATGGGCTGAGAGCGCAGCTCAGTGGTCCAGCACTTGCAAAGCATGCAAGCATGAGGCCCTGGGTTCAACCCCTAGTCCTGCAAAAAATATATATAAATAAATAAATTTATATGTATTATATGTGGGGCTCAGCTCAGTGATGGAGCACTTACCTAGCATGTGTGAGACCCTGGATTCAACCCCACAGCACTGTGGGGGAAAAAAAAGGAAACTTCATACTCAACTAGATGGATTGACACACAGTGGCCGCAACAATGGGCTTAAACATAAAAACGATCGTGTGCCTGGCACGGTGTCGGGCAGTGTTTTCTTCTGTTGTACACAGGATCGCTATGAGTCGGACCTGACTTAACAACACCTAAGAACAACAACAACATATTTTACCATGATTTAAAAAAAAAAAAACTCAAGGGGCAATAATGACAGCCAGCCCCACACCAGACAATACGAGTGGCTCTGTGTCCTCCTGCTCAGTACGTCTGGTAGGTCCTATTGACTATCTTTATTTTGTAGAGGAGGCAAGAGAAAGTTCAGTAGCCAGCTCAAGGGCACACAGCAAGGACATGGTGGACGGAGCTGGGATTTCCAGCCAGGCGTCCGGCTTCGGCGTGTTTAACGTTTACCATCCACGCGACAGAGTGTTCAGACTGAGGCGTCCCAATGCTTCACTTCCGCCAACACCTCCTGGCCTCAGAAAAATAAACTTTTTCCACTTCTTTGTGTGTCTCTCTAGCAGCTGCGCAGCTGTGTTTTTGCCTGGACCCACTGGACGCCACGTGGGAGGCAGGCGCTCAGGGGACATCCCACACCTCAGCCAGGCCACACACTGGAGACACAATGTGCTCAACGGGTGTTGGGCACGGGGCGGGGGGGGTGGGGGGGTTCAAGGGGCTCCCAGCCCAGTTCTGGAAGAACAGGGTGAGGAGAAACCGATCAGCTGGAGCTGCACTCAGACTCTGAGGTTGAGCAGACCCAAGTTTAACGGCCAAAGCGACCCTTAGGTGAAGCTAGGCAAGTGAGCTAACTCCCTCGGGCCTCAGTTTTCCCGTCTGTAAAAGAGGGTGGGAGAAAGGTGATAAATAACCATCCATACTACTTAGCAAGGCCGGGCTTTAGCTCAGTTGGTAGAACACTGCTCTGCCCTCTCTGAGGCCCGGGGTTCGATCCCCAGCACTGCAAAAACAGGAGAAGGACCCGGCAGCCCACTCCCAAAACAATCCCAAAACAATCAGCCACGGAAAACCCTACAAACAGCAGAGAAGCACCGACATAGTGCCAGGCAGGGCACAGCGTCGGAGGGTTTCATTATGTTGTACGTTGGGTAGGTCAGCACCTGACAGCAGCAACTAGTACAAGTAGCCGCTTAGAAAATTTTAAATGTTGGGCCGGGCGTGGTGGCTCACGCCTGTAATCCCAGCGGCTCGGGAGGAGGAGGCCGGAGGATCGCAAGTTCGAGACCAGAGGCAATCTGCGTAACTTAGCAAGACCCTGTCTCAAAAACTCAAAAAAGATGGGCTGGGGATGCAGCTCCGTGGTCCTACACTTGCAGAGCATGCAAGCGCAAGGCCCTGGGTTCAACCCCCAGTACCGCAAAAAAAAAAAAGAAAAGAAAGAAAGAAAAAAAAAATTTTTTAAATGCTGCTGCCTAAGAAGCAACAAGAAGATCAAAAGTCCTGGATAAGCAGATGACGACACAGTGACACATCAGGATAACATGAAACAACTCTAACAACCGTGAGTGTATTCAGCAACACGCAGGGGAGGGACCTAAGGGTGGGAAGGGACAAAGCAGACACGACATTCTGCAGCAGGTAAGCTGCTGGGCGGTGAACCCAGAGCCCTTTGCTTAGAGACGCAGGGCTGGGAAGAAGACGCCAAGCCCTGGAAAATATCCAGGGTCTGCTTCGCTTTTCCATGGGCTGGATGAGGACGGCCTTTGGCCAAAGGGCACCACAAGGTGTGGGAGCTCACAGGTGACAGAGAAAGAACTGAGAAGGTGGAGGGAGCGACAAGCACCTCTCAAGGCAGCAGGGGAAGGGAAAGGATGTCCCCACCTGCCACCTAACCTTATAGCAGGCACAGTTCCCGTCGCTAACCATGTATTCCTCCCAACAATTCTATGTGCTACTGTTACTCCCATTTTCCACATGAGAAACTGAGGAACAGAGAGGTCAAGTAAACTGTCCTTGGTCACAAAGCTAGGTGAGTGGCTGAATGAGCACAAAACACCCAATTACTCGTTGCTACTGTGGATCATTGCCACTGTGGGAATAGGAAGATCTCTTTTTTTTTTTTTTTTTTTTTTTTTTTGGTGGGGAGGAGGACGCAGGAGTGTCCCCTCCTCGGACACTTGCTCAAGATCAACTTAGGGGTGCTTGGGTTCCCAGCCTCCACCTTGAACCAAATGTGTGTGAACTGTACCCTGTGCTTTTGCAGGCTACGGTATCACTGACCAGGTGTTTAAGAGACAGCTTCGGAAAAACAAGACCCGTCTGTTTTGCCTCCCAAGCGCTGTGTCTTCCCTTCCTAACCCAGCACCTGGGAATACACACCACCCCCTCCACTGAATGACTGCAACCAAGATTCTTTGGTTCCCCCAAATTCTTCTGGTGGGGATGAGTTTTTTGTCAGCAGGTAGCAGCGTTGCCATGCCAAGCCACTGCCTGCACACGATCTGGGTTTCCATTTTGCTTTGGAAAAGAGAACAACCTCCAAGTACTCAGCTGGAGTTTGGCTCAGTTGGCAGAGCGCTGCTCCGCACTCTCTGAGGACCTGGGTTCGATCCCCAGCACTGCAAAAATGGGAGAAGGACATGGCAATCCACTCCCAAAGCAATCAGCCATTGAAAACCTAGGAGGGTCTCTATGAGTCGGACCTGCCTCGATGGCACCTAACAACCACCACCTCCAAGTAGCCCTGGCAGGGAACAGAGAGATCCCTGCCTCCCTGGTTAGCTCTTGTTGTTGTTGTTGTTAGGTGCCGTCAAGTTGTTATCCAACTCATAATGACCCTGTGTACAACAGGTGAAACACTATTGTCAGTGCTTCTCTGCTGTTCATAGGGTTTTCAATGGTGGACTGATTTTTGGGAGTGGGTTGCTGGGTCCTTCTGCCAAACCTACAGCACTTGGTGCTCCCAGGCGGTCTCCCATCCAAGCACTAACCAGGCCCAACCCTGCTTAGCTTCCGAGATCTGACGGGATCGGATGCCACAGGGCTATGGCTGCAGATGGTTAGCTGTTAGGAGAGATCTAAGAATGCAATTAATGCAAGAGCTGATTAACAAGGGAGAAGAAAAACCAATTATTTGACCCGTACGTGGAGATTTTTGTTAGATAGTGAGGTCCAAGGAAGTGAGCAGAGCACAATGCTTTTATGGATTTTGGAGCAAGGGAAGAGCCATCGACGTGTGAGGGCGTGGCTTACAAACAGCTCTCCAGCCCCAGCTTGGTGGATTCCGGGAGCCACGTGGAGAGAGGGGTATGGAAGCTAGGGGAAGACCAGGGTGGCTGCCAAGAGTTTGGTTTTCTCAAGCTCTTTGCAGCCCCCGGCACCAGACTCTAGAGATCAAGGTTGTTTTCTGGGCTTGGTATGTGAAGGCCATCCCTCCCAAAAAGTTTTATGGTTTGCTGCATGCAGGGTAAAAAAAAAAAAAAAAAAAAGCAAGCCAAGTGGCCCTTTCTGATGTCAAAGCAAGTGCTGTCAGCCTGAAATAATCGATACGCACACGTGGCGTGTTTGAAATGGCGCGTCCAAAAGTGACATGACACATCCGCAAGTCCGAACGTGAAAACTCCCCACACCTTCTCCCCTCCAGGGCTAACGGTCTCCGCTCCAGAGTGATTCTGCCCCCATCCCAGGGGATACCTGGCCACGTGCATATGACATTTTGGGGTGTCACAGCTGGCCGGGGAGCAGGGTGCAGGGGGGCTACCAGAATCAAACAAAGTTTGATGCTTAACACCCTACTATGAACAGGACGGGGACCCCATGACAGAGGACAATCCAGCCCTGCACATCCAGCGTCACCACCGAGACTGTCCCCGAGCCAGAAACTCTCTTCTCTAACTCCTCCAAGCCAATATCGCCACGTCCCTAACTTGCACACAAAGTTAGAGCAAAAGTGTCATATTACAAACAGCTGGATTACACACACACACACACACACACACACACACACACACACACACTGAAATGTCTCAAACACAAGGTCCACCCTAGATGTCACGCAATTTTTACTTCCATACAGGTAAAACTTGAGCCACTCCAAACTGGTTTCCAAATGGCAAAAACACTGATAAAACTCCTATAGGCTGATTATCACACACACACACACACACACACACACACACCCTTCAGCCCGATTCTGCAAACCTTGAGCAACATCTCAACGGCTCCCCTTGGACGCTGCAAATATGTGCCAGAGGAGACTTATTACGCTAATTTCCTTTAGCAAGCAGCTCAAAACTCTCACCTTGGAAACCAATACCAAAACAAGACAGAGCCACGTGGGCTCCTTTCCTCTCGACACCAAGCACCGGACATTCTGTGGCTATTTGCTCTAGGGGTGGTCGACGTGGATGTTTCTCGAAAGCCTTGATTCCCAACATATACATTTTTCACTTATTTGCCATGGGTTTCGTGTGAAAAATTAACGAAATCATTATTTGCTGCTGGGAAGACCCCCTGTGGCAAAGAGGTAGGTGTTACGATGGCTTCGTTGTGGAGTGAACCCTGGTATTCCCTCCTAAAGATCGTGTGCAGGGCTGGGGCTGCAGCTCAGTGGTGAAGTGCTTGCCTAGCATGTGTGAGGACCTGTTTTGGATCCCCAGCACTGAAAAGAAAGAAAAAAAATCACTTGTGTTTTCAAGAACATGTTAGAGTTTTGTATCCACTCCAGCCAGGGGACAGCAACTCCTAGATAGGATCTCCCCTTGGACCAAGAAGACCAGACCAGCAGATCCACCATGCCTCCTTGCAAGTTACAAAATAATTTCTCCATACAGCCACACAGGGTTATTGACTGAAAAACCAGCCAAGCCCCAACAAAAACCAGAGCAGCAGTAGAAATCCTTTGATTTCTGCTTTCCTGCAAACCAGCCTGTGTCAACAACGATGAACACTGTGTTCTGGAAGATATTTGTTATATTTTGTTTCTGAACATACTAGGAACAAGGTGGTCTGAGACTACTATCTTCAGGGGAACGTAATATTTCAACACAGAAACTATGGTGACACGATCCAAAGAGACTCTGCTAGATTGCCTGGACCAGGCTGTCCCAAATTTGGGGGCTTTCTGAGGGGACAGGACCTAGCCCCAGAGAGTCCCCAGGGGTCCTGGTCAACAAAGCCACTGTTCTGTGGCCCCTGCAGTGCAGTTGTTGTTGTTAGGTGCTGTCGAGTCGGTATCCGACTCATAGTGACCCTTATAGGGTTTTCAATGGCTGACTGTCTCAGGATTGCCTTGGGAGTGGATTGCCAGGCCCTTCTCCCATTTTTGCGGTGCTGGGAATTGAACTCAGGACCTCAGAGACTGCAGCACAGTGCTCTACCAACTGAGCTAAATCCCAACCCGCCTGCAGTGCAGTTGTTGTTGTTGTTAGGTGCCGTCGAGTCGGTATCCGACTCATAGCGACCCTCTGTTCAACAGGGGAAACACTATTGTCAGTGCTTCTCTGCTGTAGGGTTTTCGGCTGCAGGCCCTGTGTGCAGAGTGGTTCTGAATCTCACCTCACAGCTGCTGACAACATGGAGACTGGAGAAGGACCCAGCCTGGGAACCCACAAGAACTTCTGCGGAAAAGCCACCGTGGAACGAGCATCCACGGAGATTTGGCAGGTGGCAAAATAAGCCACTTCCCCACCCTGCTTGAAAACTGGGGCGGGGATTTAAAGGCAAGTTAAACAGCTAACAGCTTCGCAAAATGAATCTACTATCCTTCTAATGGACAAATGCCATTTGTATCTCTTTGTACGAGACAGTCAAGAGTTCACAATCGCACCCCATTTACCATCCGAGGCTGCAAACAGGAAGGTCAAGAGCATTAACAATTATGTAATTATCCCCTGCGGTAAAACAATCCAGCCGCTCCACTCAAATCGGACGTGAGCTCGCGCCGACCACACTTAACCCTGTCTTCCAACGCTGCCCGGGCAGTGTCTGCTGTAGCAGGATTAGCAGCAGTAACTGGCGTGATCACCCCTACCTGTGGATGATCGGGTCAGAGAGCTGGAAAATGGGTGGAAATCAACGGCACAGCTTTTAGAACCAATGAGCCTTTCATAAGGGAGCAGCAAATACGTGAAACACGGTTGCTGTCCCCTGCTCTGGAAAATAAGCACTTCTAATGCTTTTGTAAATATGGACACCTCTCATGTTAGAGAGATACATGGATGGACAGGTGCGTGTGGGTGGGTGGGTGCGTGGAGACATGATGAGCGAGTGGGTGGACAGAGAGATGACAGGTGCACAAGTGCACGGAAGGACTGGGAGGTGTGGGTGGCGGGAGGATAGATGGAGAGTAGGACACATAGACAAGAGGGCAAAAGGGTGGATGAGTGGGTGGGTGGATGAGTAGGCGGTTGGGTGGATGAGTTGGTGGATGGATGGAAAGAAAGAATGGATTGGTGGTGAGGGTGGATGGATGAAAGGATGGACTGATAGTTGGGTGGATGAGTGGATGGATGGATGGATGGATGGAAGGACTGGTGAGTGGGTGGGGGGATGGATGGATGGATGAATGGCTTGGTGGGTGGGTGGACAGGTGGATGAGTGGATGGATGGATGAATGGCTTGGTGGGTGGGTGGACAGGTGGATGAGTGGATGGATGGATGGATAGATATATGGATGGATGGATTGGTGGGTGGATGAGTGGATGGATGGATGAATGGATGGAGGGATGGATTGGTTAGGGGGTGGATGGATGGATTGATGGATGGATTGGTGGATGGATTGGTGGATGGACAGATGGACTGGATGGGGGGTGGAGGGATGGACTGGGGGATCAGTGCACAGATGGATGAATGGATGGTGGAGGAATAAAAAGGGGATGGAATTATACATAGCCAGCCAGCCAACATAAGAACAATGCTCACAAGGAGACAGATTGGGTCTGAAGAAAAATCACAAAACATTTCTAAGAATTGGAAAGAACCCTAGGGAAAATGGGAAGGAAATCTCTGACGTACGTGTTCCCAGTAAACATCATTGAGATGTCACATCAATTTATCAACTTAACATCCCACAAGAAAACCCACAAAGGGCCTCTGGGTCTATAGGGCTCTCTCTCTTTCTCTTTCTCTCTCTCTCTCTCTCTCTCTCTCTCTCTCTCTCTCTCTCTCTCTCATTTTTCTTTCTTCTTGGAAGTTGGCTACATCTTCTAAGTTTTTGGAAGATGGGCAGATTGTTCTAGAAAATACATTTGACCATCATGTTCACTATGATACGAAGGCCAAAGGACATGCAAAGGCTAATGGACTAGAATAAGTGACTCAAAAGCAGACCTCCTTAAACACAACCAATACGTAAAGGAAATGTGATTGATCCATAAACCCACAGAAGTGACAGCTCAACCCATAACGCTGCACACTGGCATGTGTCACACCCCACCTGTCAGCAGAAGTGCTAATCTTTTCCCACACAAACCTCTTCTTGTTGCTATTAGGTGCCGTCAAGTTGGGTCTGACTCATAGTGACCCAATGTACAACAGAAAGATACACTTCCCAACACTGTGCCATGCCTGGCACTATTGTTAGTGCTTCTCTGCTATTTGTAGGGTTTTCGATGGTGGATTGTTTTGGGGTTTTTTTAATTGTGGGAAAATATGCCCATCATGAAATTTGCCTCCTTAACCATGTTTAAGCACACAGTTCATGGCATGGAGAACATTCATATGGTTGTCAAATCATCACCACCATCCACCTCCAGAACTTGCCATCTCCCCAAACTGAAACTCTGTCCCCATGACATATGAACTCCCTATCTCTTTCCCCACTCTACTTTTTGTCTCTGCACAACTGACAACTTTAGGGACCTCCTGTGAGGTGGAATCATGCAGTGTTGTCCCTGTGTGTCTAGCTTACATCACTAAACATCATGTCCTGAAGGTCCATCCACATTGTGACATAGGTCAGAATTCCTTGCCTTTTTTATGGCTGAATAATATTCCATTGTACAGATGGACCACATTGGATTTATTCATCTCTCCCTTGACTCTTCTGCCTCTCAGCTACTGTGAATAATGCTGCTATGAATACTGGCTGAAAATATTTCTTCAACACCCTGCTTTCAAGTCTTCTTGATATACACCCAAAAATGAGATTGTAGGATCTTATGGTGATTCTGTGGGGCTGGGGTTTAACTCCATTGGCAGAGTACTGCTCTGCACACTCCGAGGCCCTAGGTTTGATCCCTAGCATTGCAAACAACAGGAGAAGGACCTGGCAGCCCACTCCCAAAACAATCAGCCGTTGAAAACCCTATGCAGAGAAGCAGTGACATAGTTCTGGGCATGGCACAATGCTGGGAAGTGTTTCTTTCTGCTGTATATCAGGTTACTATGAGTTGGACCCAACTCAACGGCACCTAACAATCACAAAAGGTGAGTCTATGTTTAATATTTTGAGGATGTGCCCTACTCGGGACCTCCGAGACTGCAGAGTGGCACTCTACCAATCAAGCTAAATCCCAGGCCGTCTGGGGTGTAGCTCAGTGGTAAAGCACTTGCCTAGCATGCATGAAGCCCTGGGTTTGATTCCTAGTACCAAAGGAGGAGGAGGAGAAGGAGAAGGAAGAGGAGGAGGAGAAAGAAAGAAAGAAAGAAAGAAAGAAAGAGTTCTCCTCTTTCTTTCTTTCTTTCTGAGAAGGGGAAGAAGAGGAGGAGAAGAAGGAGGAAGAGGAAGAGAAGGAGGAGGTAAAGAAGAGGAGGAGGAGGTAAAGAAGAGGAGGAGGAGGAGGAAGAGAAGGAGAAGGAGGAAGAGGAGGAGGAGAAGTAGTAGTAGTCGTAGTAGTAGTGGTAGTAGTTAAAAGGACAGGCTCCAGTGACCAGTCAGATAGAGGCATAAGGGAGAGCAAAGTTTCCAGCTTTGGGGTCCAGCAAGGCTATGGGCTCCACACAAAGCCTGCAGCCCATCTCGACAGCAGCCGGCTCACCCTGACTTTTCCCCACCCTCCATTTCTTCCTCTGTAAACTGGGAATCATAATTGCGTCCACCCGGCCAGGTCACCGAGGACTTGGCAAGAGCATCGGTGCAGAGCGTCTCTCCTGCAGCAACGGCACACCACCCTCCGCGCTCGAGGGCTCGTGACCTCCTCGAGGAGGAATGACTAACCAGGCCAGTCAGCACACAGAGGCCTTCCCGCACAATGAAGAACCTCACATCTGTGCGGATCCTCCGCGCAGAAGAGAAACTATCTAGGGAATGTGTTTTCAACAAAGCTAATGCCAAAGGCACACATGTCCACAGCTGGAGCCATGGTCTTTAAAAGTCTGCAGCCTCCCGGCCTGGCTCGAGCACAGGGAAGCCTCTCCCTTAGCTGGCATGGCCTCAGAAGCCAGAGCCAGGAGCCAGGAGCTGCACCAGCTGAATTCCAGAAACTCACAATTTGCCTGCTCACAGCCTGGCATGGTGGTGCACACCTGCAACCCCAGCACTTGGGAGGCTGAGGTAGGAGGATCGAGAGGTCCAGGCCAGCCTGGGCCTCACAAGCCCCTATCTCCAAACACAAACAAACACGTGGAGAATTGCCCACTTACCCAGGACAGAAACTGGAAAGTAAAGAAATCTCCATGGAACACTCTGGTCATTAGACAAAGAGGAAAAAAAAATCTGATTCTGAACTTGCTTCTGCAAACGTTGTTTCTATTCCAGCACTGTGTTGTCTCAACAAAGTTCAAAGGCAGTCGGTGTCAGGTATATTGACTTCCCAACAATGTGCACGCATCCTATCCCCCTCTCCAAATCCTTGATGTTTGAATCCCCAGGGCTCCTGGCGGGCAATCTCATCATCCACAATCCGCCAACGTCTCTGACACTTTTCAAATAACACTTTTCTTAAGCCGTATCTCAGGATCAGGGAGGTATCACCTGTTTTGTATGAACAGTGTCAGAAGGATTAACACCCATTCCTTTCTGCACCCTCTTCTTCCTCAAAAACACAAACTGAACAGTAATAATCATAAGGATGACCATGATCACAATAGCACAATGTGTTTGAGGAGAAGTGAGAATTCATCAGAAAGAGGCACAAGAGATCTCTCCAGGTTGAGGCAATGTTCTTTGTCTTCTTTTCAGAGATCATCATACAAGTGTATTCAATTGCGAAAATCCAGTGAACTGGGGCTGGAGGTGTAACTTGCTGGTAGGGTGCTTGCCTAACATGCCTGAGGCCCTGAATTTGGTCCCCAGCACCACAATTTCTTTTTTAAAAAATCCACTGAACTAAACACTTAAGAATAACAGAGCCAGGCATGTGGCAATTGCAAGTTCCAGGCGAGCCTAGGCCTCATGAGGTCCTGTCTCAACCTCATGAGATTTTGTCTCCTTGTTGGGGAGGAGCCAGGCGTGGTGGTCATGACTGTGATCCCAGCACTCAGGAGGCTGAGGTGGGAAGATTACGAGTTTCAGGCCAGCCTGTGCTACACAGTGGGACCCTGGTCTCAAAAAAAAAAAAAAAAAAGAATAACAATAGCTACAACAAAAATAATAGCAACAATGTAACTACAATGTTTATTATGCCTGTGCTGTTTGGGTTTTATAAATAATAGCAACAATGTAACTATAATGTTTATTATGCCTGTGTTATCTGTTGTTTGTTTGGGTTTTTATAAGTAATAGCAACAATGTATCTACAATGTTTATTATGCCTGTGTTATCTGGGTTTTTGTTTGGTTGGGGTTTTTTGTTTTTTGAGACAATGTCTCTCTGTGTTGCCCAGACTGGCCTCCAACTGGCAATCCTCATGCCTCAGCCTCTTGAGTGCTGGGATTACAGGCACACAAAACTGCACACAGCTAATGCATGTGTCATCTTCTCTGATCCTCACCATAACTTTGTGATACATCTCTATTCCCATTTTACAGATGAGGAAAGCAAGGGGACCTGAAGAATTCCAGTAACTTACCCAGAGTTCCACAGCTGGTAAAATGCAGGGCCTGGTTACAAACCACACTACTTCTCTGGGTGCCCTGCTATGTGCTAGGTTGTTATTGTTGTTAGGTGCCATCAAGTCATAGCAACCCTCATGGGGTTTTCAATGGCTAATTGTTTAGGGATTGTTTCGGGAGTGGTTTGCCATGTCCTTCTCCCATTTTTGTGGTGCTGGGGATCGAACCCAGGTCCTCAGAGAGGGTGGAACAGCACTCTACCCACTGAGCTAAACCCCAGCCCCATGTGCTAGGTAGGGGGATAAAACTGCAGCCTTCCAGAAACTTCCAGAATCAAGCCTTGAAACCCAGTGTTGACAGCCATACCACCAATGACAAAAACCCATCACTGCCCACCGAGTTATCCAGCAACTTGCACATCCAACACATATACAGCAAACACGTCCAGTCTCTGTAACTTTGAGAAGCCCAGGAAAGCTCAGCATCTTTTGCTTTTTCTCCTAACTACTGAAAGATCTATTTATTCTGACTCTTAACTAATTGCTTTAGGAGCCCAAAGCTACAGAGTATAAATGTGTGGGTGTGTACATGGTACCTGTGTTTTGCTCTTAACAAAACAAATCAGGACAGTGATTTTTTTGAGGTAGTTTACATTCAGCTACTTGCTTTTTCACGGTCCATAAACCGAGCCATCGTTTTCTGGGTTTTAAATGAGTGTTTGCTATGTGCTAAATGTTTTAAGCACACTATCTCAGTGACACCTTACGGTAACTCGGCAAGGAAGCTCAGATTATAGTTTACCTTTCATAGGTAGGAAAGCAGGGGCTCCCGAAGGATAAACAACCTGTTAGTGTTCATCATTTCACCGTGGACTGAGACTGGAATTCAGCTGAGCCTTGAGTCACTATGGCAAAGTGCTTCAGCAAATGCGACTGATGAGCTGTTTGGTTTTGGGGGGGTTAGGGGGCTTATGTTTGTTTGTCATATTTGGGAGCTTTGTAAGTGTTCTACCACTGCATTGCACCCCCAGCCTTTTGTTTGTTTGTTTGTTTGTTTGTTGGTGTTGAGACAGGGTCTCACTAAGTGATGGAGGCTGCCTCTGGCCTCAAACTTTCCATCCTCCTGCCTCCGCCTCCCCCCGAGGTGCTGGGATTACAGGCGTGCACACAGCTAGCTATTTGGCTTTTAATATTCTTAGAATTTGATGCTGGACCCAACCTACTGATGGAAACTTCCTAACAACCTTTACAAATACAGCCTTGGATTCTTATCAGCTCCTTCCTGTATCAGAGCTTAATATTTTCTATGTTAGCTCTGAATTTCCCAAGGACTTAGCACAACATATCCTCTTAAAGGCATAGTATTCACACTTTATGTTTGAAATATGATGTTATGGACAACGTGGGACCCTTGCAGAGGCCCAAGTACTCCACGCACAAAAAAGAACTTTAAAAAATAAAATATAAGGCTGTCAAGTTCTTCCTAGCCCGCAACTATAGCACTGTGGCCTCCGATCGTGGCAGACCTCAGAAGCTAAGCAGGGTCAGGCCTGGTTAGTCCTTGGATGGGAGACCACCTGGGAACACCAGGTGCTGTAGGCTTAGGAGAAGGACCTGGCAACCCACTCCCAAAAAACAATCTGCCATTGGAAACCCTATCAATAGCAGAGAAACACTGACCATAGCATTTCACCTGTTGTACATAGGGTCACTATGAGTTGGACACCGACTGGACATCACCTAGCAACAACAACAAAGTTCTCCTAATTGCACTACACAGTTTTGTACTGCCAGGGGGATGCAACCGATCCATTCAAAATACGTGCAACACTGAGTCTAGGTCAACCTTTAGTTGTTAAAAATAGTCTTGGCACTTTTAAAAGCAAAAAAAAAAACTACCTCCAGGAGAAGACAGATTAGGATTACCGAGGGAAGGTGGAGGAGCCTCCAGGACCTGGGGATTATTCCACTCCTGAAGCTGAGTCAGACTCATTATCATTATTTGCTAAACTGAACAAATGTTTTTGCACTTATTGAGCGTATGTTTCATAACAAGACATATCCAGGCGGAAAAGTGAGTGAGAAAATTAACAATTCAGAGCACCAAGACCTAAGGATGACATCTCAAAATACTTTTCTATCTTCAAATCATGAAAACAGGGCTTGTTTTGGGGGGATTTTTTTTTTCAATCTTATCTCTTCTTTAAAATATTTCTGGAAATAGATTTTTGATAGATGTTTGTGAGAACCACATTCCGTGCCCCCTTTCTGTCCATGAGCGCTTCCTTCTGCCTTGGCACCCACACGCCAAAGCTGAAACCTGCTTCACAGTTTAAAACTGAAGCCAGAGGGGTTGGAGGTGGAGCTCAGTGGTAGAGTGCTCGCTCAGGGCCTGAGGTTCCATCCCCAGCATGGGGGGAGAGGGAGAGACAGAGAAGAGAGAGAGAGAGGGAGAGAGAGAGAGAGAGAGAGAGAGAGAGAGAAGAGAGAAAAGAAAGAAGAGGAAAGAAGAGAAAAGAGAAAGAGAGAGAAAGAAGAGAGAGAAGAGAAAAAAGAGAAAAGAAAGAAAAGAGAAAGAGAGAGAGGAAGGAAGGAAGGAAGGAAGGAAGGAAGGGAGGGAGGGAGGGAGGGAAATAAAGAGGGGAGAGGAGAAAAGAGAGAAAAGAAAGAGAAAAAGGGAGAGAGGGAGGGAGGGAAGGAGGGAGGAAAAATGAAGGAAGGAAGGAAGGAAGGAAGGTTGGTTGGTTGGTCTTGCAGGTATTTTTTCATTTCTCACTGAACACTTGGGTTGCTCACACTTTTCAGCTACTATAAATAAGGCTGCAATAAATCAGGACATGCCGTAGCTGTTTAAGTCTCTCCCTCTATTCTCCTGGGTAGATTCCCAGAAGTGGGATGGGGGGATCCCATGGTCACTTTATATTTAACTTTTTCAGAAATTGTCATGTTGTGTCACACAGCAGCTGTACCCTAAAATGGGTATGCCAGTTACAACTCAGTGAAGTTCATTTTCTAAAAGACCTACACAAGGTGGGAACAGTGGCACTGCCCTATCCTCCCAGGGACTCAGGAGGCTGAGGCAGGAAGATCTCGAGTTTGAGACTAGAGGCAGCCTGTGGAACTTAGCAAGATCTTTTCTCAAAATAAAAACTTCAAGAGGCTGGGGGTGCAGCTCAGTGGTAGAGCACTTGCTTACCATGTGCAAGGCCCTGGGTTCAATCCCTAGGACAGAGAGAGAGAGAGAGAGAGAGAGAGAGAGAGAGGGAGGGAGAGAATTTAGAGCATTAATGAAATGAGTTAAAGTCTCTAGCCTCTCACCACAAAACTTTTGGTTAGGTATGGTTGACAACGATTAATTATGTGATTCAAAAATAGCTAATAGAGAGGATCTGGGATGTCCCCAACACAAACAAATGATAACTTTTTTTAGGCATGGATCAACCAATTGCCCTGATCTGATCATTACACACTGTATCCATGTATTAAAATATCACATTGTACCCATTAAATATGTTAATGTTTTCACTGAACACTAAAACACTTTCAGTTATGTACAAAATGAGGAATAAGAAGACACAGAAGAAAAGGAAAGGTAGTCTTCGTCCTTGGACTTGTTTTTGTTCTTAGGACAGAAGGGTTGAACCCAGGGCCTCTCACAGGCTAAGCAAGTGCTCTATCCCTGAGCTGCATCTCCAGCCTATTTCTTATCTGTTATCTTGAGACAGGGTCTTGCTAAGTTGCGCAGGCTCCCTCTGGCCTTGAACTCTCAACCCTCCTGCCTCAGCCTCCAGAGTCACTGGGATGACTGGCATGTACCACCGTACCTAGCTTGAACTTCTTTTTATACTCATTGGTTGAGGAAATGTGGACAGAGAGTCATCCGGGCTCAGACCTGACCCAGCCATTCGAGCCCTGAAGTCATTTGGAGAGACTAAAGACTAAATGGGCTTGGGTTTAGCTCAGTTGATAGTGTGCCACTCTGCAGTCTCTGACGTCCCTGGTTCGATTCCCAGCACCCAAAAATGGGAGAAGGACATGGCGATCCACTCCCAAGGCAATCCCGAAACAGTCAGCCATTGAAAACCTTATGAGTCGGACACGACTCGAAGGCACCTAACAACAGCAAAGATTAAATGTGGAATCACAAATTAAGTCCATAATTATTTCCCCTCCGCATGAAGGAGCTTCCTCACTTCATCTCTCAACACTCAAAAACAAATGAAATAGTAAAAGAAGAAAAATAATGAAGCACCGATTTCCTGGCAAAATACCACCTTCCACATCAACGTGGAAAACAGCCACAGGCAAGCCCTTGGCTTTGAGCTGATGCAACAGAAGATGGAAAGGGAAAGTGAACCCCGCCAAGGAGCCGGCCTCAGCCCTCAGAGCTGCCAAGGCTCCAGGGAGGAGAAACTCTGTATCACTCCCTGTCTTCTCTGCACTTCTCAGTGGACCAGAGGCAGCCATGAGCTAGGATGTCCCTACATAGGCCCCCACCTTGGATTAGCAGAGGGTGCTAATGTGCTCCAAGGTTGCCAAAAGTCTCCAAGACTTGGATAGCCAGGGACTTGCATATCCATGTTCATAGCAGCCTTATGACCACAGCCAGAAGGTGGAAACAACCAAACATTCAACAGATGAATGGACCAACAACATGTGGCACATCCATACCATGGAGTATTATTCAGCCATAAAAAAGAAGGAAATTTTGATATACGCTACAATGTAGATGGACCTTGCGGACATGATGCTCCGTGAAATAAACCAGACACGAAAGAACACATACTGCATGATTCTGCTCCTAAGAGGTCCCTAGCATCATCAGATTTACAGAGGCAGAAACTTGAATGGTGGGTGCCAGGGGCTAGGAAGTCAGTGTTTCATGGGAAGCGAGCTTCAGCTTGGGAAGACGAGGAAAGTCTGAAGAGGGATGGGGGTTTTAGTTTTACAATACTAAGAATGTGCTTAACGCTACTGGATTGTGCACTCAAAACTAGTTAAGATCATAAGTTTTATCTCATGTATATTTCACCACACTACTGCTCAGTTGGTAGACTACCTTCTCTGCACTCTCTGAGGTCCTAGGTTTGATCCCAAGCACCACAAAAATGAGAGAAAGACCTGGTAGCCCACTCCAGGAACAATGCTGAAACAATCAGCCATCAAAAACCCTGTGAATGGCAGAGAAGCACTGACATGATGTCAGTGTTCCAATCTTGTACTTTGGGTCGCTATGAGTCAGACCTAACTCAACAGCACCTCACACAACACACAACAAAAACATTAAAACTAAAGATTTAAAGAGTAGAAACTTGAAGGCATCAAAACACCAACATCTCAAAGAGATTTTTTACAAACATGGGCAGCTATTGATCCAGCTGAGTTTCTACCTGGTCATCATTTCCAGTAAGAAAAGCAATGTAAAGCATGGTTGAAATGTTGAGGAAATGCAGCCGGGAGCAAGCTCAGTGTTTGACTTTTCAACCCCTCCTGTAGAAGGCCAGCTGCCTATGCTAGCTCCCTACAGGAAAACACCCAGCTGTGGCCCCAGATGAGGTCCAACTGGAAGAGAAGGACGGGGTAGGAAGACATGGCTGAGGACACGAGAGAGGCCCATCTACACGAATCAGGGAGAAGCAAAGGAAACTATGGAACCACAATGCCGTGCTTCGGAAGTTAAAATTTTGCTGCAGGCAAGAGCAGTAGCCACACCTGTAACGCAGCACTGAAGAGGCTGAGACAAGAAGCTCACTAGTTGGATGCCATCTTGGCCCTCGCGAGACCCCGTCTCAATTTCGTGAGATCTCATCGCCAGGTGGGGGAGGAGCCGGGCGCGATGGCCACACCCATGATCCCAGTGCTCGGGAAGCTGAGGCGGGAGGATGGTGAGGTCCAGGCCTGTGTGGGACTCCTATGACCCTGTCTTAACCTCATGACATCTTGTTTCAAAGTGGGATAGGAGCAGGGTGCAATGGCCACGACCGTGATCCTGGGGCTGGGGAGGCTGAGGAAGGAAGATCATGAGTTCAAGGCCACCCTGGCTACATAGAGAGACACAGTCTTAAAAACAAAACAAAACAAAAAAAAATGGTTTTTCTTCTGCATCCTTGCCAGCTGGTGGTGGTGGTGCTGTTGAGTTGGGTCCAACTCATAAAGACCCAATGTATAACAGAAGGAAACCTTCTCCAACACTGCCATGCCCGGCACTATGTCAGTTGCTCCTTGATCCCAAGGACCACGAAAACGAGAGAAAGACCTGGTAGCCCACTCCAGGAACAATGCTGAAACAATCAGCCATCAAAAACCCTGTGAATGGCAGAGATACACTGACATAATGTCAGTGTTCCAATCTTGTACTTTGGGTCGCTATGAGTCAGACCTAACTCAACAGCACCTCACACAACACACAACAAAAACACTAAAACTAAAGATTTAAAGAATAGAAACTTGAAGGCATCAAAACACCAACATCTCAAAGAGATTTTTTACAAAGAGATTTTTCTCCCTCTGCTAGGGTTTTCAATAGCTGATTGTTTTTTGGGAGTGGGCTGCCGGGTCCTTTTCCCAAGCCTACAGCACCTGGTGTTCCCAGGCAGTCTCCCATCCAAGGACTAACAGGGCCTGACCCTGCTTAGCTTCTGAGATCAGATGGGATTGGAGGGCAGGGTAGTACGGCTGTAGACACCTTGGCAGTGTTTGACATATATTTTAATGCACTGATGATGGCACTATAGATTGTTACCACCACTTTAGAGGCCAGTTTGGGAACATATATTACACAGTCGTCCCTCTGCGACCCTGAAGAATTGCTCCCAGGAGCCATCCTCCAAATCCCAGCATGCTCCAGTCGCTTCTGTTAAATTATGTAGTATTTGCATATAACCTGTGCATCTCTTCTCGTATACTGTAAATCATCTCTGGATGACTTACAATATTGCATATAACGTAAATGCTATGTAGACAGTTTTTACACTGTATTGTCTAAGATAAAAGTCAGTACCTGTTCAGTACATTTGCATTTTTTCTAAATATTTTTGACCCAAGTTTGGTTGAACCCACAGACATGGAATCCACGGATATAAAGGGCGAACTACCTGAAAATGCAATACCACATTGCCCAACAACTCAGTTTCTGAACATCAGTCCTAGAAACCCATTCACAAATAGGTAGGGGGAGGCTCATAGCCAGATGTTCATCGCAGCATTGTTTTAAAAGAAACCAGCTAGAAACAAGCTAAGTGCCCCTCCCTGGGGCAGCTAGTGAGCAGAATGTAGATGATTCATGCAGTGGAGTATTACAGAGCACTTAAAATGAACAAACTAGTGTACAGCACACCTGTATTCCCAGCGTCTCAGGAGGCTGAGACATGAGGATCACAAGTTTGAGGCCAGAGGCAGCCTGAGCAATTTAGTGAAACCCTGTCTCAAAAGAAAAAATGGAAAAGGAGTTGGGGTGCAGCTCAGTGAAAAGCACTTGCCTAGCATGGGAGAGGCCCTGGGTTCAACCTCCCAGTATAATAATATTAATACTAATATGAATAAAGGACAAATAGTACGTGAAATAAAGGTAAGCTCCATTTGCCCTCTGAAGTCACAGGTCCCTGAGGAGGCACAGCTACCCGCCTTCCATGGGTGTCTCCCCTGCCATTCAGCCTTGGCCTGGACAGAGGGCAGGTCTCACATAAGCACATGCCACTCAAGAACTTGGCCTTGTCCCTTGGCATTAAGGTAGGTGACCAATAAAGACCCCCAGTCCTCTGCCCAGTTCCATGAGACTCATGTTCTATTCATGTGGAAAATCCTGACTCAGTTTACCCAAAATACCTGCCACCTACCCACCAGGCACCCAGCTACCATCTTCCTGATCTTGTTGCTCTGATTTTTTTTTTTTTTTGGTGTTTTTTGTTTTCTTTTCTTTTGTTTTGTTTTTTGCAGTACCAGGAAGGTGACCTCAGGGTCTCATGCATGCATTTTGCAAGTGCTCTACCACTGACCTGCACCCCACAGTTTATTTTTATATTTTAAAATAGGGTCTCACTAAGTTATGCAGGCTGTCTCTGGCCTCAAACCCACGATCCTCCTGCCTCTGCCTCCTGAGTTGCTGGAACAACAGGTATGCACCACTGTGCCCAGCTTCCTCTGAATTTTTTCAGCAAGAAACTCAGAGTATACGAAGAACAAGATGAAGTTGTGGCAGATGGCTGAACGCCATGGAAGGCTCCATGGAGATCAACCATCCCGAGAGCCCTGGGTCATTGGTGACGAGTAATGACATCCACCTGATGTCCCAAGTCAGAACGATGAGGGCACCTTCCCAAGACACACACACACACACACACACACACACACACACACACCATGCGCTGCCACAGGGCCCTGGCACCCACTTTCACATCCTACTGCCTCCATCTCAGGCAGATATTACAGAACCTGATCTCTGTTCCATAAAAAAGAAAACGAGCCGGGTAGGTGCATAGAAGCCCCGCCTGTGTCAACGCACACTCAACAGGATTTCACAAAACTGGCCCAACAGCTTCATGATCCGCGTGGCAAAGATTCCCACAACAACCCGGCAAGGCGGGTACAGGTCGGCAGCAGGCAGCTGGGTAGACAAGAGTGGGATGCCAAGAGACGGATGCACCCCGGGGGCCCATGTCGCCTGCTCAGGTATTACGTGAAATGGGGGCACAGCATGTTTTGTGCAGCTGCTTCGGAAGCTCTGGCTTGGGCCAGGGCTGTGGTTTGGATGTGGTCTGAATTACCAGCACCCCCACATCCCCCAGGGTTCATGTGCTGCAAACTTGGTCCCCAATACAGCAGAGATAGGGGAACCTTTAAGAGGTAGGGTCTGGTGGGAAGTCATCCGGGGTGCGGCCCTTGGAAGGGTTTAATGTAGTTCTCACAGGACGCTGGTTGGTTCTGAAGAGAGGCTACAGAGCAAGCCAGGCCTCTCCTGGACTGGTATCTCTGGCTTCCTCTCTCACAGAGCAACCTTTCTCTCTCTTGTGCGCTCCAGCCGTGACTCCATCCAACCCATGCCATCTGCCCTGATGGGGATGCAGACAAGGGAGGCTTCACCAGAGTTGGTACCATGCTAGTTGGCCTTGCAGCCTCCAAAACCGTGAGCTAAAGAAAACTCTTTTCTTCACAAGTCACCCAGCCTCGGGTGTTTCACTATAGCAATGGAAAACAGATTAATAGATAGGCTGGCCTCTCTGTGACCCACTTTACCTTGCCTATAAAATGGAGAAACTAAAGCGTTTTCCTTCAGAAGGCTAATGTGAAAAGAGGCATGCTTATTAGCTTAGACTACTGGAGCTACTCTTAACAAAATACCATAGACTGAGTGTCTAATAAACAACAGAAATTTATTTTTCACAGTTCTGAAGATAAAGGTGCTGGCAGATTCGCTGCCTGGTAAGGGTCCACTTTTTCATTCATAAATGGCACCTTCTCACTGGATCTTCATAAAGTGGATGGGGAAATTTTATTCTACCCATGATAAGGGCACTAATTCCACTAACAAGGTCTCCACCTCTATGACTGAATTATCTCTGAAAAGTCTCACGTGCTAACATCATCACCTTAGGGATTCGGCTTCAACCTGAATTTTGAGGAGTTGCAAACATTCAGCCCATAGCATTAGCACATAGAAAAGATCAAAGAAAGGTCACAGCTTTGAATCCACTGCTGAGCTTTATCCTTCTGACTTCAAATCCTATGTAAATCCTTCCAATCCCACTATGCCCAATACTAACAGAACAGCCTCATAGAACAGGAAGAAGGGAAGCTGACCCACTACCCTGCCTCTCCATAGATAAACACGCACCATAAGCAGTGCCCAGAGTGAAAGAAGCTCACTTTCCAGCATTCGTGGGGTGCCTAGGGATGGCCCCAAATTGGGCAAGAAGGGGCCACCGAGGAGAATCTAGTCAGTTCCCAAGCTAGACAATGACCACCAGGAATTGCTCCTAAAGATGAAACTCAGAGGCAACAGAAAAGCCCAAGGACAATCTAATGGAAATGTTCAGGGTTGGTCCTTGAGGTACAGGAACGGAACTCCTGAGTGGACCAGGGGGAATGAAGCCCCCAAGATAGGAACCATGGTTCGTGAGCTTTCCAGTACAAGATGGCTCCGGGGTTAGAAACTGGAGTCCTGGGCACCTCCTGTGTGACCAACAGACCTTCATAAGTGCTCTGTGGAGGTGTCACTGTCTCTTTTCCAGATGGGGAAATTGAGGCTCGTGGGGACCCAACTACTTACGTTCTCACCATCTTACAAGTATTAGAACCCAGAATCCACCAGGCACGGAGGCTCACGCCTGTCATCCCAGTGACTCGGGAGGCGGAGGCAAGAAGATTGCAAGGTGGAGGCCAGAGGCAGACTGAGAATCTGAGTGAGATCCTGTCTCAAAATAACAAAATAAAAAGCAAGCTGGGGGCGCAGCCCAATGGAGCACTTGCAAAGTATGCGCAAGGCCCTGGGTACAACCCCCTAGGACTGCAAACGCAAGCAAAAAATGAATAAATAAAAACCAACCAAGCCAGCACCGATGCAGGTGAGGAGGAATAGCCACGTAATGACCTCGTGAGCCTGGGGGAGCTCCCTGATCTACACTCAGTTTGCCCATCTGTTGAATGGGCACAACTATAGCACCTGCTGTTTGGGCTGTTGAGAAGAGGTTACATGGCACCCCCAAAACACCTCACCCCATAATAGCATGACAGATGGTCCAAAGTCCGGCACAAAGGGTCAAACCCAAATCCAAGCTTGCATGTGGACATAGCCACAGATAGGCAGGAAATACAGAGGAACACGTGGCATCCAGAAGGAGGAGACTCCACAGATCCATGGCTCAGCTTCTTCGACAGATGAGTTGCAAGCAAACCAAACAAAAACAGATACATTCACTCAGCAGGTAAGTTGCAAGAAGACTATTCTGAAATGCGAGGCACTGCTATAAAAGTCAAGGCTATTTGGCTATTTGGCAGGGGGCAAAGGAGGCTGGAACTGGGATGTGGGCCATGCAAGGGCTTGTGTGCAAGAGCAAACTGGTATTTCCTGAACTGAAGAAAGGCAGTACCAGGGACATTCTTTGTAGGGATATGGCCTAGAGAGGCCAACCGGCTAGAGGCCTATCTAGCCAACTTGGAGGACTAAGACTTGTTTCCAGGGCAAAATGGCCCCCAATGACCTCTACCCTACATCATGGGCCTTCTCAGCATCGAGCTCACCAAATGGCTCTGGCATCCACGTACCCCTCAACACCTGATTGGCTACTACCCAATTACCCAAAGACCCATGACTGGCCAGTTTTAGAACATCCTCTGACTGGTTCCCCACTCAATTCTTCATTTGCATCCTCCACCTGATAGGTTAGGCCCTGATCACCACATATTGCGTGGCAATCCCTGATTGGTCCGATAAGCGTATATAAGCATGGTGCATAGGGCACTCAGGGTCCAACCCTCGACTCAAAAGTCCACAGCATCGCCCCTCTAGAGAGTGCACCTCTAAAGTGAGACAGACAAGAGAGAACTACAATAAAGAGCTGTTTATAGAAGAGCACTAGGAGTTAGCATCGTCATTTGAAGCAAGAAGCAAAGAGCAGCTGTGAGTGTAATTCTCTGAGCCTGCCTTTCTAAAGGCTTCTCAGAGTAGCTGTGAGGGGAACTCTCCTTCCCGGGCCGCATGGCACCTGTGGGCACTCACTACTACGCAGCGGGTCTTCAACCATGGGGCTCAGCTCCTAGCCACAGCAACTCCCCACACCTGGCGGCAACGCCCCCCCACAATTCACCATATAGAAGTGGTTTTCAACCAGAGATGGGAGGGGATGGTTTTACCCCCGCAGAGGACATTGGCAATGTCGAGAGGCATCTGTGGACATCACAACTTGGGAACTGCTACTGGCACTGAATGGGTGGAAGCCAGGATGCTGTTAACCTTCTCACAGTTCACACGGTGGCCCTCACCACAGAAAACAATCCAGGCCAGGATGTCAGAGAAGTGGAGGTTGAGAAAACCCTGCCTGAGCTCATTAAATTTTTGTTTGGTTTTGTTTTGTTTGTTGCTTTATTTTGTTTTGTTTGAGACAAGTTCTCGCTACATAGCCCAGACTGGCCTCAAACTCACAATCCTCCTACCTCAGCCACCCGAGTGCTGGGATTATAGGCATGCACCACCAGGCCGGGCCTAAATTCATCAAGTTCTAAAAAGAAAGAACATAAAAGATCATTTAAATGGCCAATAAACAGCCATAATGATACGCTTTTCTGCATCCTCCCCTTGGCCACAAACTAAAAAAGTCAAATTAATTTGAGGGAAAGATGTTGGAAGAAAAAGAAAGAGAAAGAAAGAAAGAAAGAGAGAGAGAGGGAAGGAAGGAAGGAAGGGGGGGTGGCGGGGTAGGTAAATATTTATTCTTTATGTGAGTAAATGTTAACAACTTTTATTTTCCAATACCAGAGGGTTAAGCCCAGGGCCTCAAGCAAGACAGGCAAACACTCTACCACTGAGCTGCACTCCCAGCACTTTTTACGTTTTTATCATGAGATAGGATCTCACTAAGTTGCTTGGGCTGCCTCTGGTCTCAAACTCAATACCCTCCTGCCTCAGCCTCCCGGGCTGCTAGGATTACAGTCATGCACCAAAGCGTCTGTCTTAAATTCTTTTAATTACTAATTATTTTTTAAAGTAACTATCCCTTATCCAATTTGTTCTTCCTGTGTTCAGATTTGGGGCTGGGATTGAGCTCAGTTCGTAGAGCGCCGCTCTGCAGTCTCTGAGGTCCCAGGTTCAACTCCCAGCACTGCAAAAATGGGAGAAGGATGTGGCAATCCACTCCCAAGGCAATCCCGAAACAGTCAGCCATTGAGAACCCTATGAGGGTCGCTATGAGTTGGACCTGACTCAACAGCACCTAACAACAACAACAAGTTCAAATTTAATTAATTTAAATTTATGTACTTACTTTTATTCACAAATAAAAATTATTTGGCATGTGTTACATGTGTTACGTTTTGAAATATATATGCATTGCAGAATGACTATATGGAGCTAATTAGCATATGCATTACCTCACATACTTAACATTTTTTTGGTAAGAACACATAAAATCTACTCTCTTAGTGACCAATATTTAATTTAAAAAATTTTGAATCAGGTGTGGTGACACATGCTTATAGTCCCAGCTACTGGGGAGGCTGAGGCAGAAGAATCACTTAAGTCCAAGAGTTCAAGACCAGCACGGGCAGGATAATGAGAGCCCCCATCTCCAAGATAAATAAATAAATAAATATTTTAAATGTTTTGATAATTCTACATTCAATAACACAACATCTATGATGTACACTTGTGAAACTGAAAACATGTACATGTTTGCTTGTCTCAGAGGCTATTTAAATTTTTTTAATTAGCCTACAAAAGAAAAATATCCAGGTAGGCATGGTGGCATGCACCGGTAATCCCAGTTCCTCAGGAGGCTGAGGCAGGAGGATGGCTGAATTGAGCCAAGCAGTTCAAGGCCAGCCTAGGCAACACCTTGAGACCTAGGCTCAGTAAGAAAAGAATAAATAAATAAAAATTTACAGATAAATAGGAAAGAAAAGGGATCCGAAGCAAGATCTCCCCGCCCCCCCTCAAGAGTAGCACCCTGTTCCTCAGCTCTAGCTACCACCAATGCAGAGAAAGTGAGCTTTCAGGAAACGGACAGACCCTCCAGGCAGATGCTAATAGGATTGCCAGCCCCATTTCCTGCCCCAACACTACTTTAGTCACGAACAATAACAATTAAAAAAAAAGCACAAGGAACACAGACTCCAGATGGCAGATTAAAACCCTTATTAGATTTCAAACAAAAACCACTACTGCAATACTCCAAACGTGATACAGCTCCACACAAATAAAGATGAATCACAGCCCGGTTTGAAAGAAAGCCCTGCTGGTCTGACGTCACCCCGAGGCACACTGGCTTTTCAGCCTCCTCATGCTGAGATCGAGGCCCAGAAATAGAAAGGAAAGCCAAAGGCAGGTGGATCCGCAAGTCATGCTCAGCGCTGGCTGAACTCTTGGACTCCCTCAAGCGCGTATCCTAACTGCAAACACATGGCAGAGCAAAGCAAAGGAAAGTACCATGGGAAGCAGGGCTCTGGCAGGCTGAGGGAGCAAAGCAGCCGGGGTAATCAAGTGTGCAAGGGATCATTTCTGGAGAGTTCTTATTCCAGGAAAACATATTTAGCCAGAGGAAATTTTTTCTTTGTGGAGCTGAATATTGTAAGTTCTGGCTTTGAATTCACCTACTGTCCAGGGTCCAGGTAACATTTGCAGAAAGCAGATTGAACATTCACTCGGCTACCGAGAAGCCACAAAGAATTATAAGATGCAGAAACTACAATTTGTATGTCCAGGCCGCCATCCAAAACAAGTTTAAAAAAAAAAAATGTTAAGCCTCATCAACTAGAGATTAAGGCAGCCCATTAAAATGAAAGTTAATTTGTTTTTAAATCCTAACAACCAGTGATTAAAATTCACTCAACTGGAGAGGCAATGTAGCATAGTAAAAGGGCACATGCTTTAGAATCAAAACAAAGAATAAATTCCAGACCTAGTCCCTCCCCTACTGCATTATTCCTGTGACCTCTGGCCGGTCACTCAACTTCTCCTGGAGCTCCATTTCATCTGCTGTGAAATAGCCTATAAAATAAGGGTAATTCTAGGGTGGCTATGAAGATTAAATGAATAATTTACATAAAGTGATTGAAAGATGGGACGTACCCAAGAGCAGCTTTCATGATAATGAGGAACAGAAACAATAAATCAAAACTAGCATCGCAAAACAGGAGTGTTATACAGCCAAATCCTATAAGAGCAGCCAACGCCGCACTCAAGGGTGAATTCATGGCCTTAAAAGCTTCCCTCACATTAACAGAATGCAAATAGATACTTTATTTGTTCATTCTACAATTTATTCCAAAAATAACTTAGGTGCATGATAAGATCTCTAACTGTTTCACACTGTTGCTGCTGTTGTTAGGTGCCATCGAATTGGGTTCGACTCATAGCGACCCTCACAGGGTTTTCTATGGCTGATTGTTTCAGGATTGCTTCAGGAGTGGGTTGCCACATCCTTCTCCCATTTTTGCAGTGCTGGGGATAGAACCCAGGGCCTCGGAGAGCTCAGGGCAGCACTGTACCAACTGAACTAAACCCCAGCCCCCTTGTTTCACACTAGGGGGAGAAAAGCTAAAGCATTGCTCAGAATAATCTTAAAATGAAAAGAATTAAGATTACAACAATAGCTGCTGAATTGTGGGGGGAAAAAAACAGAACTGATAAGCAAATAAATCCAAGATCTGTTTTTCTGAAAACAATAAGAAAAAGTGTCAAATCTAATGAAGGTTAAAAGAAACTATATATAAGCCTGTCACGATGGTGTACCCCTGTCATCCCACTGACTCAGGAAGACCAAGAGTTCAAGGCCAGAGGCAGCCTGGATAACACTGTGAGACAGATCCTGACTCAAAATAAATAAAATTTAAAAATGGGCTGGGGTGCAGCCTAGAGGTAGGGCCCTTGTTCCTGGGTTCAACCCCTAAGTGCCACAAAAAGAAAGAAAGAAAAAAAAGAAAGAGAGAAAGAAAGAAAGAAAGGGAGAGAGGTGGAGGAAGGGAGGGAGGGGGGAAGGAAGAGAAAAACTACATAAACACTTATGGCAACAATAATAACTTGCTGTTAAATTGTAAAAACTCCATTAAATGATTACAAAGAAAAAAATCACAAAAGTTGACTCAAAAGATTTTACCATAGGTTAAAAAAAAAAGAACTTTAGGCTGAATTCCCTAACCACTTTGTATGAAATTGTTTAAAAGTCATCTAAGAATTCCTTCCCCCAAAGATTATAGCACCTTCAGATTTCCCAGTGAATACTCGGTTGTTCAAGGAATTATTAGTTCTGGTGCCAGAATTCTAAAACATTTAAAATGGAAGCCAGCCTAATTCATTTTCTATGACTAGAACATCTGATAACAAAACCTGATGGAGAGATTGCAAAATAAAACAAATCAAAACACAGCACAATTTTACTCATGAACACAGATGGCAAAAATCCAAGAAACAAAACAAAGCAAGCCTAGCAGATCAAATTCAACATTATGCTAAAAGAATAATTCATCACAACCAAGTAGGATTTGCCACAGGAAAGCAAAGGTGATTTTACATTAGGAAATCTATTAAACATGGATGTCAGGTAATACCATTGGTAAATATTTAATATTAGTCTCAAACCTCTAGTGAATAGATAAGATTTAACACTGAAATGAAAGGTCTGACTTTTAAATATATTTAAGTGACCAGAATTTGCAGAAGGTAAAATTACATGCAATGAATTTAAAAACGTTTTAAAATTTACTGGTCAATTTCACTAAAGGATCTGGATTCAGGATAAAAATATCCTATTCATAGTAGCTAACATGAGCAACAAAAACTCTGTGATACAAGAATTAGGAATCGTTGTAACAGAAATACCCAGGATAAAAATATGAAACCAACTAACCCACCAGCAGATCCCAGGAACATCAGAGAGCTGAGTCTCTCTGCCTGCCACCAGCTGCTGGGTTCAGACCAGAAAACCTGTCCAGCTAACCCACAAAATCATGAGCTACACAAATGATTGCTGTGTAGAGGGTTATTTGTTATGCAGCAAAAGCCAGCTGATACAAGTTCACCAAGAAAGCCTTATATCATCCCAGTAAACCACCTCTCATCCCCTAGTTTAAGTTAGTCCAAGGTCTTTTCTATTAATGGCAAATACGAGTTGCCAGAGCCGCTCAATGCAGAGCCTGGAAGAGAAACTCGGGCTGAGGCTCTCTCTGTGGCCCTTGTTGTTGTTGTTAGGTGCTGTCCAGTCGGTATCCAACTCATAGCGACCCTCATAGGGTTTTCAATGGCTGACTGTTTCGGGATGGATTGCCAGGTCCTTCTCCCATTTTTGCAGTGCTGGGAATTGAACTCGGGACCTCAGAGACTGCAGCGCAGCGCTCTACCCACTGAGCTAAATCCCAGCTCTCTGTGGCCCTTCCCCATCTGCAATTTACTTCCTCTCTACCCACACCTATTATATTTTGCTTCAGCTGAGAAGCACTGTTCTCTGCTCCCAGAAAAGAGAAGCCAGGAAGGAACCAGGAGATTCCTCATTCTTCTTCACCCATGGACGTGATCCTCTGAGCCCCGGTCAAGCCTCCTACCTCTTCCTTGTTCCTCTTCTCACTGTTAATAGTTTCTTTGTTGAGCTTAACTTTCTCAAGCCGCTCCTTCTTCTATTTGGGGGACTCTCCGTGAGGTTAAAAGGTTGAAAATACATACAATGTTTTATATTTTATATCTGGGGGGCAGCAAATGCAAAGGAAAGAAGGAAGGAATTTTTGTTTTCATCAAAAGAGAGGATTTAAGTTGAAAGTTAAGAAAAACAAAAACCTTTGTGACTGGTTCCCTCACCAAATACTCATGCCAGAGGAAGAAAGGAAAGTTCTAAAGAGAGAGACGACTTGTCCAAGTCACGCAGCAGAGACAGGATTCAAATCCTGGTCTGCGTGGCTTCAGAGTGATGTTTAATCACCAGATAGAATGTTCTTATTGCAGGGCTGCCCAATGGAACTTCGTGGAGTAACGGAAATATTATACATCCGCCTGGTCAAAATGGGGTGAGGGGAACTGAGGAACAGATGTTTAATTTTATTTCATTTTAATGAATTTCAACTCAGGCACAGGTGCCTCGCTGGGCTACCTTATTAGACAGAGCAACTCTAGAACTTCATCCAGATGGTTCCACACCACCATCCAAGGCAGGGTCCTCAACAGCCTATCTTCTGCCACTGTTCGGATATGGCCTGACTGTGTTCCCAAAGTTTCATGTGTTGGGAATTTGGTTGGCAGTGGGGCAATGTTAAGAGGTGAGAGGACTAGTACACGGCAACTGGGTCACTAGGGGGCACTGCTCTTGAAAGGGACTAATGTAGGTCTCCTGGATCCCCGGTTAGTTCTCACAGAGGGCTGTTATCAAAAGAGCAAGACTGGCCCCTTCTCTCTCTCTGGTTTCTTGTCTCACCATGTGATTTCTCCCTCTCAAACGTGTTCCTGCCACAATGCCACCCACCATGATGGTGGGGGACTCTCCCCAGAACCAACGACATGTTGTTTGGACTTCCAGCACCTAAAACCGTGAGCTGGGTAAATCTCTTTTCTTTGCAAAGGATCCAGCCTTGGGTATTTTGTTACAGTAACAGAAAACAGACTGATACTCCTTCCTTGAATGTCACGCACCTGCCCGGGAGAAAGTGATATAATTGAAACAGGAAAGACGGTAGGGAAATGGAGTGACCGGCAAACCTAGGAAAGCCTTTAGAAACATGCTAACATCCTCTGAAATAAAATAAATAGATAACCCACATTGTTTTATATTTACTGGCATGGTAAGACCACGTTTCGAACAACCAAGTCCCATTGACCATCCCTGGCTGGCTAGAACCTCTTCTCGGGGTCTCGCTGGGAGGAGCTCAGAAGCAGGTTTGCCTCTGTGAGAGCAACATGTGCACTTTGGGTCAAGGGCAAAGCCGCTAAGATTCGTTTTCTGCCTTCTGTGATTCTGAGTTTGCAAGTCTTGCAACCTGGGTCTACAGGAGCGACCTTGATCCCACCCACAGAGACCTCAACTTCCGCCTGCCAAACTGTCTTCTACTTTTTCGCACCCCAGAACTCCTGTTTTCCATTCTATCCAACGCTCCTTGCAATCCCCACCAGAAGACACTTGTAAACATAATGCTCCCCACGGCCAGATGTCTCCAAATCATGCCAAGACACGCACCAAAACCTTCCAAAAGCATCCTTTTAAAACTGAACGCCTGTGAAGAAGTACATCCCGCCCCCCTGGCCAAGCCACACTGACATCTTTGGAACAACCTTCCAGCTTATTTTCTTCACCAAATGAATTTCTTTCTCCAGTCCTCCTATAGATTTCCTCCCGGCCTTTGGGTCCACGTGATCTGTCCACCTCTTCTTCTGCACAACCACGAATTCTAAAATGAATATCTTGTTTCTTTCTCCCCCACGTAAAATTCCTTTGCAAGTAACCCTCAGACCTCCCTTCCTTATAAAAATAATTTTCGCAGCAACACTTGCTTTCACCAAGGACACCAAGTTTCGTTACAAAGTCCAAGCTGTAGTTTGTTTGTCTTAAACTAGATGAGGGAGAGGCCAGTGAGTCTCCTCTCACTGCAGAACAAGATAATCAGATATTTAAAGAGAGAGAGAAAAAAATCAAAGCACACACCAGAGCCCACAGCGACACTTGAGGGAAGAGCAGTCACAAGATTGCCTCTGAACGTCACTCGTTGCAAAAAGCTCTGGGGTGGAGGTGGCGCCGGTTAATAAAGTTCACTGATGAGACAGCAGTCGAGTCTGATCCTGGCTCCGGGTCGAAAGGACAGAAGTACAGGCTGAACTAGGTCGTAAGAGTACCCACAGCGAGACTCAGAACGGGCGACATGCTCCGGGCCAAACAGCCCAACTGTTTGATAGGGAAAATATGTGGAAAAGAAGGCGAAGGCAGGAGGGCATGGGGAACACAGTCTCCGTCCTCGGCCCTCTGGACGTCTGGGACTGGAGCTGCCTCTAGGGCGGGGGCTGCTCTGCTTTGCAGGATGCTTAGCAGTGTCACTGACCGACTCCCACTACATGCCTGTGACAGGTGCCCCAAGTCACGTCAACTCCAGACGCTGCCAGATGTCCCCCTTGAGGGACACCCGCCTCGGCTGAGAAGCACTGCTGTGGATCCAAACAGACACATCGCTCCTTTCCATGGGCAAGACTAAATATTTGCCTAGAGATTCACACTGGCCCATAAACTATACAGAAAGAAGGGAACCCAGGCCACAAAAGACGGGGTGGTGGTAACTGTGGAGGGGGGGGGCTGTGGCTGACACTAAGCCCATGAGGTGACCTCCCTAGGGCGAGCTCCTGGCAAAGTGCTCCTCCTCCACCAAGGCTGAGGGTGACGAGGGTATCAGCGGCACAGTCAGTCATTAGGTTATTTATCCATTTGGTTTTTACGCTTCTCTGAATGTGTGTTTTCTTTTATAATCACATGTTTAAATTAAAAAAAAAAAATAGAGCCAGGGCTGGGGGTGTGGGTCAGTGGTAGAGAGTCTGTCTGGCATGCATGAAGCCCTGGCTTTGATGCCCAGAACTGCTAAATAAATAAATAAGTAAATAAACAAATCCAAAAGCCAAGAAAGGAGGAACAGACAAGGAAGAGGAAGAGAAGTAGGAAAAAAGCTAAATATAAAATTACCAAATGACCCAGTAATTCCACTCCTAGATACACCTTGAGTGAAATGAAAACAGGACTCTGAAATGAAAATGGGTACTCAAACAAAAGTCTGTACAAGAAAAAAAAAGTTTGGAACATCCCCACACACAAAAGCTGAAATGGGCAGATAATACAAATGTCCATTGACTGGTAAATGGGTATGCAAAATGTGACATATCCACTCAATGAAATATTGTTGTTGTTCTTGTTAGGTGCCATCGAGTCGGTATCCGGCTCATAGCGACCCTCATAGGGTTTTCAATGGCTGACTGTTTCGGGATTGCCTTGGGAGTGGATTGCCAGGTCCTTCTCCCGTTTTTGAGGTGCTAGGAATTGAACTCAGGACCTCAGAGACTGCAGCGCAGCACTCTACCAACTGAGCTAAATCCCAGCCCCAATGAAATATTGTTGTTGTTGTTAGGTGCCGTCAAGTCGGTATCTGACTCATAGCGACCCTCATAGGGTTTTCAATGGCTGAGTGCTTCGGGATTGCCTTGGGAGTGGATTGCCAGGCCCTTCTCCCATTTTTGCGGTGCTGGGAATTGAACTTGGGGCCTCAGAGACTGCAGCGCAGCACTCTACCCACTGAGCTAAATCCCAGCCCTTGTATGGTGTCCAAAATATTACTCAGCTATAAAAAAGAATCGAGTCTGATCTACACTACAGTGTGGATGAACTTGGAAGGCACCACACTCAGTAAAAGAAGTCAGAGCCAGCAATCTGTATATTGTATGATACTTCTCATAAGAAAGGGCCAGAACAGGTCAATCCACAGAGACAAGAAATAGATTAGTGATTGGCAGGAGCTGAAGGAATAGGGAATGAGGAGTGAGTAGCAATGGACACTGTTTCTTTTATGAGGTGACAAGAAGATTCTGGAACTCGATAGCGGTTCTGGTTGCAGAGAGCATCGTGAATATATTAAATGGCAATTCTTAAATGTACTTTACCATGATAGGAAAAAAAAAAAAACCTTTAAGAAAGAAATCTTGAGTGCTCTGGATTAAACCTGCCCCACCTTGTGTATCTCACGCTATGAGATCTAGTTTCTTCACAAACACAAACACCTTTAACCTCCTCACCGCTGACGAGGTAGCCTGGGAGAAAAGTTCTGCTCCTCAGTGGACAAGTTTTGCAAGTGCTCAATAAACGAACCACAGCTCTAGGGCTTCATACTCTGTCCTTATCACATCTTGAAATGGACGCCTCCTCAGAAGTAGGATAAGGATTCTTGGGCAACTTGCTGGCCCGCAGCTAATGGCCCCCAGAGCTGTTAAAGACCCAAGACCCTCCCTGCTAGGAACCAGATGCCAGAAGCAAAGAAACTTGGAAGATAAAGATGCCACTTGACTCCCTACCCCACAGCCTCCAGGCAGCCCAGGGCCACTTTACTAACCAGCCTCCCTCACCTCTGTCTTCTGGCTCCAGGAAGCTCTGGGGAAATCTCAGCTATTTCCCCAACCTGGAGTTGGGGGAAAGAACCTCAATCTGCTCCTGTGCACAGAGCCCCACCCAAGATGGGCAAGGATGGGGGGGCGAGGGGTGCAAAGGACAGGAATCTTTCTTGTTCCTTCCCCAGTCTTGATATGATTTAGCTTTAATTATGAGCACCAATTCTAAGGCTGAGAGAGAAAGAAGGGAGGGGTCAGAAGGGGACAGGACAGAGAGAGAGGGGAGAGAAGAGAAAGAGGCAAAGGGAGGGGAATAAGGATTATACTTTTGAAATCCCAGCACCCCCACATCACCTTGCTTTATTGAAAAACAAAATATCCTAGCAGGCAAAAGTGGAGAGAGAAAGAGAGGAGAGAGAGAGAGAATATAAGAGAGAGAGAATGAGAGAGAATAAGAGAGAATGAGAGAGAGAAAGAGAGAGAGAGAGAGAGAGAAGATGAGAGGGAGAGAGAGGAAGAGAGACAGAGAGAGAGAGATTGACGATAGCCTGACGTGAGCTGAGATTGGGGAATTGCAGGCATTCATTGACAAAGAACAGATTTCAACTCTGACAAAGGGTCCGGTGACAGTGACGTGATGGGAAATAACTGCTCAATGGATTTCGCAAAGTCAAAGAAAAACCTGTCTGAACAGTCACAGAGTTAGCAGAAGCCAGCAGGAACGCCCTCGTCATCACGATGCATTTCACTCCACCCCACTTCCCCCCTAAGTAATGCCAGGGTGGGACGTAGGGGAACCAAGTAGCTTTTAGTTGCTATCCTCAGCCCCCGTCAGGGAGCAGGCCCTTGTCAGAACTGTAAATCAGCACATCGCTGCTGCTGTTGTGGGGTACCGTGGAGTCGAGTCCAACTCATAGGGACCCTGTGTACAACAGAACGAAATCCTCGCCCATGGTGGAAATCAGGGGATTTGCCATTAAGGATCAGGACCCTGGGCTCAGGATGTGGCCAAGCGATCTGCCATGCTTCAGTGCATCTTTGTGTCCACAACAGGACACTCCACCCACCTGGTTTATATAACTTTACAGTCACATCCGTGCTCCCTTATCTACAGGGGATGCATTCCAAGGCCCAAATAGATGCCTGACACAAAGAATTAGTACCAAACCCCATAGATATATAGATATAGAGACGTGTGTGTATATTAAATACATATATTATATATATTTGTTGTTGTCAGGTGCCATCAAGTCTGACTCATAACGACCCTACGTACAACAGATCGAAACACTTCCAGAATCTGTGTCAGGCACAGGATCTTATTTACGTTTAAGCCCATTGTTGCAGACACTGTGTCAATCCATCTAGTGGAGGGTTTTCCTTTTTTTTTCTTTTCCTTTGTGTATATATATACGTATGTATGTGTATATATGGGGCTGGGATTTAGCTCAGTTGGTAGAGTGCTGTGCTGCAGTCTCTGAGGTCCCGAGTTCAATTCCCAGAACCACAAAAATGGGAGAGGGGCCTGGCAATCCACTCCCAAGGCAATCCCGAAACAGTCAGCCATTGAAAACCCTATGAGGGCCGCTATGAGTTGGATACCAACTTGACGGCACCTAACAACAACAACATGTATATGTAAACATATATACATATATATATGTATATATATATATATATATACACACACATATGTATATACATATGTGTATATACATATATATACATATATATATGTCAGGTCTGATTCATTGCGACCCTTCATCATAGATTTTTCAAGAGCTGATTGTTTTGGGATTGCTTTGAGAGTGGATTGCCATATACATATATACACACACATATATATTTGGGGGAGGGCAATACTTGGATGTTGAACCCAGGGCGTCATACATACACACACTTTATGAGCACCAAGAAGGAAAGAAGGAAAGAAGGGCAAACGCCCTACCACTGGGCTGTACTCCCAGCCCATGTTTGATTTTTATTTTGAGACAGGGTCTCGCTAAATTGCTCAGGCTGCCTCTGGCCTCAAACCCACGATCCTCCTGCCTCCACCTCCCGAATTGCTGGAATTAGATGCACACACCACCGCACCCGACTTCATGACATCTAGAGCACATGATGACGAAATGCTGGCATAAAATCCCCTTCACAGCACGAAGCGGCCTCTTCACAGAGACTCTGAGCACTGCCACTGCTGTTCCACCCACCTGAAACACCATTCCCTCTATCCTTCTTTCTTAGCATTGTTTGCCACCCAAGCCAGAGCACATCTTAGCCCTTCAAATCTGGAGTGACCTCTCTTCTTTGACAAATGCCAATGGCAATCACGGCAGCTGTGGAAGGGAAGAGGCGGCTCAGGATCACATGCTCCAAAGCTCTTGCTCTTCCCTGCTGCATAAAAACCCACCATCTCCACAATCAAAAGCTCCTTTTTAAAAAAACTGAACCATCTTCCTGAAGTTTTTATGCCGTTGCAATTTTTTTTCAACACTTTTCTCATTCTCTCTCCCAGATTTTTTCGAAAGATCTTTGACAGAACAAAAAGCAATACTAAAGATGAGGGAAAAACTCAAAGGGCCCGTCATGTTCACACATTCTGTCTTTTGTTTTCTGTTTGTTTTCTTTCAATTTAATTCTCGGGTGTGCATGTTACATTTTTCCTACGTTCTACATGGGCTGCAGTGACGTCGCCAGGAAGGAATTTAATGTATCGCTGGTCCGCACTGTTATCTAGAGAACATCACGGTTCCCAGGTGTTCCCCTTCCAAACGTGTCTGGAACCAGCGGGCCGATGACTCACTTGGAGAGAAAGGTGGGGGCTGAGGGTGGGGACAGAGGGCTCTTCTCACCCGTGACATTTCCTGCTGGCTAAACAGCCTTAGCAGGTGAATTCCCTCCCTTTTTTTTTTTAACTCCCCCGCCAATCCAAGAGCTCCTGCCGGGCAAAGCTATCATTCTATACTCTGTAGCCCTCTCCCCTCAGTGCAGTCTACAGCCATACCACCCTGGGGTTGCAGCTCATCAGATCTCAGAAGCTAAGCAGGGCGGGGCCTGGTTAGTCCTTGGATGAGAGACCACCTGGGAATACTGGGTGCTGTAGAAGGACCTGGCAGCCCACTCCCAAATAATCAGGCATCGAAAACCCTGTGAATAACAGAGAAGCACTGACATAGTGCCAGGCATGGCACAGTGTCAGGGAGTGTTTCGTTCTGTGGTACATCGGGTCACTATGAGTTGGACCTGCCTCGATAGCACCTAACAACCACCACTCCTCAGTGCTAGTGAAACGCAAGGAGGCACTGGATTCCAAGTGGGAACAGTCTCTAGTCCTGAATGTCCAGTCAAGGTTCTTTTCATGTTTTTATTATGGGAGGCGGGCAGGATTTGAGTTAGCATCTTGCTAGGTTGCTCAGGGTGGGCTCAAACTCCCAGTCTTCCCGCTTTAGCCCTCCCAAGTGCTGGGATCACAGGCGTGCGCCACCCTGCCTGGCTCCCATCCATCTTTATAAGGTGCGCAGCTAGAAAGAGAGGTCAGTAGTTTTCTTTTCCCCCACAGTCAAGGGTCAGACAGTAAACATTTTAGGCTTTGTGGCCCACACAACCTCAGTCATAATGACTCAACTCTCTTCTTCCAGTGCAAGAGCAGCCACAGACAAGATCCAAATGAACAAGCACAGTATGTTCCAAATAAAACTTTATTTATACAGACACAGAAGTGTGAATTCCATGTAATTTCCACGGGTCATGAAAGATTCTTCAAAAAAAAAAAAGAGATTCTTTTTCCTTAGATTTTTTTTTTTCTCTTTGATCTCTTGTTAGATGCCATTGCATGGGGTCCCACTCATCTGATCTCTTAAAAATGTAAAAATCAAGCCAGGCACAGGGGTGCATGTCTGTAATCCTAGGAACTTGGGAGGCTGACACAGGAGGATCATGAGTTGGAGGCCAGAGGCAGCCGGTGTAACTTAGCTAGACCTTGTCTCAGGATAAAAACTAAAAAGGCGGCTGGGGGCGCAGCCCAGTGGTAGAGCGCTTGCAAACATATGTGCGACGCCCTGGCTTCAACCCCTAGTATTGCAAAAAAGAAAAGAAAAGAAAAGAAAAGAAAAGTCAAACTCATTCTTACACATCAGATAAAAATGGCAGCTAACAGACTGGATTTGGCCCACAGGCCACAGTCTGCTGACCTCCAGTCCAGAGCCTGGTATCCAACAAGCCTGAGGTCCAACTATTTCCCAGCTAGATCATCTTCGGGTGACCATCCCAGCCTCAGTTTCCCCTTCTGTAAGGTGGGAGTGACCTGTGAGACAGTGTTGGTCCAATATTTGGTATACGGTAGGTGCTCACTAAACACTGGCCAGAAATGAGCGTTGAAGACGTCACTGATTGCTGACTATGAGCCAGGTCTTTTGATAGGTGCTAGGCGCTCCATGGTGAATGCCAAGGTTCCTGTCTTCCGGAGAGGGGGTCAGTCTGATGCGGGCAGCAGCCACCCCAAGGCAGGAGGGGAAGGGCAATGAGAAGAGACACCCAGAGCTGGGCGTGGTGGCCCACGACCGTCATCCCTGTAACTAGGGAGGCAGAGGCAGAAGGGTCACGGGTTCAAGTCCAGAGGCAGCCTGTGCGATTCGGCGAGACCCTGACTCAAACACAAAGCAAGGATGGGCTGGGGGTGCGGCTCAGTGGTTGAGCGCTTGCAAAAAATTTGTGTGAGGCCCTGGGTTCAACTTCTTAGTACGAGAGAGAGAGAGAGAGAGAGAGAGAGGAAGGAAAGAAGGAAAGAAGGAGAGAAGAGGGGGAAAGGAGGGAAGGGAAGGGAAAGGAAAGGAAGAAAATGAAGTTGGAAGGAAAGAAGAAAGGAAAGAAGGAAGGAAGGAGACGAGAGAGTGGGGAAGGGCAGGGAAGAGAAGGAAGGAAAGGAAAGGAAGAAAATGAGGCTGGAAGGAAGGAAGGAAGCCAGAGCTGACGTGGGCTCTGCAGACAGCAGCAAAAATTCAAAAAGCAACAGTTTCTTGACATTGTTAATGGCTGCAACAGCCCACCTAGGGAGGCCCCACTGGTGGGCAGCCAAGATGATACTCGACAGGAACCCCGAGATCAGGAAGGTGATTAGGCATGTGATCACACATTTCTGTATGTCACAGAAATATGTCTGCCGTCCCTGATCCCCAGAGACAGAACCCCCAGTGCTGGAAAACCAAGCCCAGTTCTCAAAAACATAATACAAAATATTAAGGAAAAAAAAAAAAAACCAGCTCAGAACATCATGGAACAAAAGACTAAACTACGGATAATCCTGTTGTGGATATTTTGACTAAAACAGTTAACGAAATAAATCCACACAGGAATGTCTTAAATTCTATCTTAGGGTGCACGAGCCCAGAACATTTCAAACAAGCCCCGGAATTTGGAGATAGCAGAGCTGGAATAGAAGTGTTCGTTCTCTTTTCTTTTCTTTTCTTTTCTTTTCTTTTCTTTCTTTCTTTCGCCCTTCCTTCCTTTCATTTGTTTTTTTGATAGATGTGTCTCCTGATGTTGCCTGGGATGGCCTAAAATTCCTGTGCTCCAGCAAGCCTTCTGCCTCAGCTGCCCAAGTAGCGTCGGGCTGAAAGTGTTAATTCTTCATCCTGGTGCCCCATGTAGAAACGGTTTCTGTTTCTAAAACACAGTGGACCCATCCTCCCCCCCAAAAAATGGGTGCTTTTGTGTGTTTGCATAGGCTTAGTGCAAACCCAGCTCTTTCTTTTATTAGCTGTGTGACTTCGGGCAAGTGAAGTAACCTCTCTGATCTCTAAAAGAAGGAAAACAGCATGCTATACATCCTTGTGACACAGTAGGTCCTAGGTAACATGGTCTCGTCTCTCCAGCAGTGAATGCCCAGCCCACCTCCTATCTCCAAACTCATCCACTCATCACTGTCTCCCTGCTTATGCACAATCCTCCACCTCAGAAACTTCTCTGTTCTATAAAGTACCAAAGCCATGGGTGTCTCTACTTCCGCCAAGACGTTAGCCCAACTGGGAGCCTCCTTGCAGGTCATCATTTCGCTTCTCTTTATCCCTGACCCATCTATATTCAGCAGATATTTCCATGATTCAATCACTGGTTCAGCCTCCCTTCTCTCTTTGCCATTGCACCAGCCCTCTTCAACTGTCTCCTTTCCCTTCCCTCCCACCCAACCACGTACCAGAAGAGTTTTCCCCAGGGCTCTGAGGCGGTCCTCACTGACAATTCCAGTGATGCCACTCAGGACTCACCTCATGCAGCTTCCCCATTGCTCTGGGCTCCGGTGAAAAGACCCTCCTTTTTCCCCACCTCTATCTTTTATGTTACAACCCTCAAGACGTCCACTCACTTTCTCCTCCCTCCATCCCACGTTCACTCATTCCTCCCAGGGAACTTTACACCATGTGAAGGAGGTCAACAAAGCAATAAACACGTAAGGACTGTGCGTGGACCTGCCCTTCTGGATATCAAAACACTGTAAAGCTAGCACACAGCGCAAGGAAGGCAGACAGAAAACAGACCCCAAAGTAATGACAAAGGGGTAGATTCCTGCCACAAACAGCACTGAGATCCCAAAGAGTTATCTGGAAGAGGATAGACCCGCCCGTGCATCACACATACAAAGAGATCTCAAGTGTGGAGGATAGAAGATTTCTTTAAGGACGATAATTAAAATAGAAAAATTGAGGGGAGCCGGGTGCAGTGGCGCACGCTTGTCATCCCAGCGGCTCGGGAGGCAGAGGCAGGAGGATCACAAGTTCAAGACCAGAGGCAGTCTGTGTAACTCAGTGAGACCCTGTCTCAAAAAGTAAAAAAATATAGCCAGGCATGGTGGCACACGCCTATAATCCCAGCAGCTCGGGAGGTGGAGGCAGGAGGATCGCAAGTTCGAGACCAGAGGCAGTCTGTGTAACTTAGCAAGACCCTGTCTCAAAAAGTAAAAAAAAAAAAAAATGGGCTGAGGGTGCAGCTCGTGGTCCAGCACTTGCAGAGCACGCAAGCGCAAGGCCCTGGGCTCAACCCCCAGTACCACACACACAAAAAAAAAATTGAGGGGAGGTTGTTTTATAAACAAAAAGAGACTTTCTAAGCATAAAGTGGGCTAGGATTTCACTCAGTGGGTAGAGCACTGTGCTGCAGTCTCTGAGGTCCCGAGTCCAATTCCCAGCACCACACAAATGGGAGAAGGACCTGGCAATCCACTCCCAAGGCAATCCCGAAACAATCAGCCATTGAAAACCCTATGAGGGTCACTGTGAGTCGGACCCAACTCAACAGCACCAAACAACAACAAGCATAAAGTGCAGAAAGGACGTGCAAGATTCTAGCTCTGCGAGCTGCAGGTGTTGCTCAGAGGCACAGCCCTTGCCTAGCATTGTGAGGCCCTGGGTTCCAGCCCAAGCACCACAAATAACAGTCGCTATCATCCTTATCGGGCTGGGATTTAGCTCAGCGGGTAGAGCGCTGAGCTGCAGTCTCTGAGGTGCCGAGTTCAATTCCCAGCACCACAAAAATGGGAGAAGGGCCTGGCAATCCACTCCCAAGGCAATCCCAAAACAGTCAGCCATTGAAAACCCTATGAGGGTCGCTATGAGTCGGATACCGACTCGACGGCACCTAACAACAACAACAATCATCCTTATCATCATCACTACCATCACCATCCAGCCCCAAACATCCTAGAGCATTCTCTCCACGGAGCAAGAAATTGTCCCAAGCATGGCATTGGCAAAGGATTAACAACCTTCATCCATGAAAGCTGCATGCAGATTAAATTTTCTGAAGCTATGACGGTACTAAAACAGTAACAGGCAAATGATAGGGGCAGGAAGGAAAAACAAAAACAAAAACAATGGTAAATAAGCATGTTTTCAAGGGCACAACCCCAACAGCAATCAAGCAAATGCAAATAGAAACAATCACAACACACAGCCTCCTCCTCCACCCAAGGAAATCAGGAAAGATTTTTTTTCTCAAACACCACCCAAAGCTTTTCCCTCCAGCCGATGCGAATAGGTGCGTCTGTGGGTACAGCACTTCCGGAAAGCCATGTGGAAATCTGTATGGAGCGCCTCTGACCCAGAAATTTCACTTCTGGAAAACAGGCCTAAAGAAACAAACACTTGATAAAGCTTGAAGCCCAGCGTGTTAACTCTTCTTTTTACAAAAACTGGAACTAATCCAAAACGCCCGGTGACAGAGAAGTTTAAAGAAATGAAGACACAGCAAGTCTGTGAAGGAAGCACCCCCAATAACAGACTACCATCAAGGCTCACTGTCCCATAGATGAAGGGTTGGCTCTTTACACATTTTTGTTTCCCAAATATCTATTATGAGCAATTTGACTTCTATAATCAGATAAGAAATCAATTCATTCCTTTTAAACCAAATCTATCCCATCCTATTTCTACCCCTCACCAAGCAAGATGAACATAGTAGCATTCACTGTCTGGAACAGGAGATGGCAAACAGCAGCTGTTGAGCAGAATCCGGCCCACTCCTTATTTTTGTAAATAAAGTTTTATTGGCACATAGCCAAACCCAGATGCTTACACTTGCCTATGGGTGCTTGCCTGCCACAATGGCAGAGTTTGGTGCCGACGTCCCTCCTGATCTGAGGTTTCAGTACCCATAGTCAACCATGATCTGAACATATCACATGGAAAATTCCAGAAGTAAACAACGCATAGGTTTTTCAATGGTGCACTATTCTGAGTAGCACAATAAAGTCTCCAGCTGTCCTGCTTTGTCCCACCTGAGACATGAATCTCCTCTTTGCTCAGTGTATACACTACCCTCCTATAAATCACTTATAGCCATTTCAGTTATCAAATTGGCTGCCACTATGCCCCAATGCTTGTGTTCAGATAACCCTTATCTTACTTAATAATGGCCCCAAAGTTCAAGAGTAGCAACGCTAGCCATTTTGTTACAGTGTATTATTATAATTAAGGGAGAAGGATGTGGCAATCCACTCCCAAGGCAATCCCGAAACAATCAGCCATTGAAAACCCCATTAGGGTCACCATGAGTTGGACCTGACTTGACAGCATCTAACAACAACAATAATTATTCTAATTGTTCTATTTTATTGTTGATTATGGTTGTGAATCTCTTGTTGTTGTTGTTGTTGTTGTTGTTGTTGTTAGGTGCCGTCGAGTCGGTATCCGACTCATAGGGACCCTCTCTACAACAGGGAAAACACTATTGTCAGTGCTTCTCTGCTGTTCATAGGGTTTTCAATGACAGATTGATTTTGGGAGGGGGTTGCCAGGTCCTTCTCCCAGCCTACAGCTTCTGGTGTTCCCAGGCGGTCTCCCATCCAGGTACTAACCAGGCCCGCCCCTGCTTAGCTTCCGAGATCTGACGGGATCGGATGCCACAGGGCTACTCTTATTATGCCTAATTTATAAACTAACATTTATCATAGCAATACAGGTATAGGAAGAAGTACCATACATACAGGCTGGGATTTGGCTCAGTTGGTAGAGCGCTGCACTGCAGTTTCTGAGGACCGGAGTTCAATTCCCAGTACCGCAAAAGTGGGAGAAGGACCTGGCAATCCACTCCCAAGGCAATCCCGAAACACTCAGCCATTGAAAACCCTCTGAGGGTCGCTATGAGTCGGATACCGACTCGACGGCACCTAACAACAACAACAACAACCATACATACAGAGCTTGGTACTACCTGTCTGCAGTTTCAAGTATTGACCAGGGGTCTTGAAAGGTACCCCTCACGGATAAGGGAGGATGAAGGTATTTTTGCATGGTTGCAAAGTCTTGAAGTATTAAACATCTAAACCTTTACAGAGAACTATGTCAGCCTAGGGTTAGTGAAGACCACTGGCAGCTGGCCCCCAGCCCCTTCCTGCTAGCCAAGCTTTTAGAACAAAGCAGGAGAAATGGCTTAGCACCCTGGTGGCCCCGGCCTACCTTTCTGGCAATGGCTGTGAGTCCAACACCGCTCCACAAACTGCCCGTTGATGACAGTGGCAGGGCAATTGGTCTTGCCCTTGGCGGTGCCGGGACAGATGTCCCCGCACTCCTCGTTGTCGTCCTTGTTCAGCACGATGTAGTTATCCTCCACCGAATCCAGGATCCGGGACCAGTCGATGGTGGCCAGGTAGCAGAGCTCGTTGTTCTTCTCGATGCGGACGGCCCCCCGCGTGATGTTCATGAGGTTATAGAGCCCCAGCTCCTTCAGGTGGACCATCTCGAAGACAACCAGCGCGTAGTTGAAGAAGAGGCGGGAGCCCCGGATGACGGTGAGGTTGGGGAACAGGTCCTTCAGGCTCTCCAGCCCGTAGACCCGGAAGAGCAGCAGGTAGTCAGTGATCATGATGAGTTTGGGGAAGCTGAGGTCTCGGAAATCCTCGGGCCTGGTTTTGAACATCAGCAGGATCTGCAGGTGCCCTTCGATGACCGAGCAGTTCTCCAGCTCATGCAGCCGCGTGAGGTTGTTCCGGATGTCCATGCCGGGGCACACTGCAAGGGGAAACGGCACAAAGGCAGGACAGGTCAGCACACAAGCTCTGCACGGGTTACGGGAATCACCAGCTCATTCCAAACCTTGGCGATTGTGAATGGTGCTGCAATAAATACTGGCACACCCATGTCTCTTCCATACGCTGCATTTGTATACCCTTTGGCTATAGCCCAATAATAAATCCTGTGGTCCTTCTAATGGCTATACCAATTTACATTCCCACTAACACCGTATAAGATTTCCCCTTTCTTCATAGGCTTGCCAGAATTTATTTCTTATCTTTTCCATGACAGTCGTCAAACTAAACGTCCCTCAGCAAATGAGTGGATAAAGAAAATGTGGCATATACACAATATGGAATACTATTCAGCCATAAAAAAGGATGAAATCCTGTCATTCGTGAAAAACTGGATGGATCTAGAGGACATTATGTTAAGTGAAATATGCCAGGCATAGAAGAGACATACTATGGGACCCCACTCATATGTGGAATCTAAAAGAGTTGTCCTGACAGAAATAGAGTAGGATGGTGGTTAGCAGAGGCCAGGAATGGGAAGAATGAGGGGAAACTGGGAGAGATCCGCCGATTGGTACAAAGTTGCAAGTGGATGGACTAAGTTCTGGTGTTCCACCGCACAGTAGGGCATCTACAATTAACAATAACATATTATCTATTCCACAATGGGGCTGGGGTTTAGCTCAGTTGGTAGAGCGCTGCTCTGCAGTCTCTGAGGTCCTGAGTTCAATTTCCAGCACCACAAAAAAATGGGAGAAGGACCTGGCAATCCACTCCTGAAGCAATCCCGAAACAATCAACCATTGAAAACCCTATGAGGGTCGCTATGAATCAGACGACATGACTTGACAGCACCTAACAATTCCACAATAGCTTCCAGAAGAGAGGTTCTTAATGAGCTCAGTATAAAGAAATGATAAATATAGGAGGTGATAGAAATGTTCCTATCCTGAGGTGATCATTGCATGTGGTAAACTGTGTAAAGTTATCACACTGTCCCCCATAAACGTATGCAGTTATGTGCCAATTAAATTTTAAATATATCTAAAAACAAAGGGACTAGGGTTGTAGCTTAGTGGTAGAGCGCTCTTCTAGCATGCTCGTTCCATCCCCAGGAAAGAATGAAGAGAACAAAAAGAAGGAAGAATAGGTGGGGAAGAAGGCTGGGGAGAATAATGATGATGATGATGATGATGATGATGATGATGATGATGATGATGACGGCAGTGCTAGCTTCACCAACACGTGACATGGGTCCTGCATCTCCAGTTCTCCAGCCACCCTGATGAGTGGATTTCCCTGTAACGTGCTCATGCCCAAGTTATTACTCTTAAAAGGCAAAGAAAATGACTCCTTTGCAGACCCTGTTAGAAGCCTTAACATCATCACCTCTGTGCTGGCGGAAATAAGACAACAGGATGACAGAAGCCTAAGCAACGCAGCAGGTGCAGAAGGGGAACGAGGAGCCGAGCCAGGGCGTCCCCGTGGAGCACCTTAAGGAAATGACTGACAGGGATAAAGGCGCCCCACGTCTGAAACGGAGCGAGGAAAGCTGCAGTTCTTTCTTTTACCAACCCCCCCCCACCTCCCTGGCTGACTCTGTTTCCTGGCTTGCCCGCCTGGCTGGCAGTCAAGACCTAATTCCCTTTTCCCTGAGTGGGGCAGGAGCTCCCCAGCTCTAACACTTTCCATGGCTCCCCATGTCCCTGTACCTCTCTCTCATTTCCTCAAGATGCGGCCCCCCACCCCGTCAGCCACACTGAACAGCCCTGCCCGACACTCATGCACAACTCCAAGGTTCCATGTCCTCCAGTCACATGATCTACGAAGAGGAATAAGTGAAATGCTGCCAAAGGCGCTCAAGCAGTGCCTGGCATACAGTAGATGCTCAATTCATGCCTGCTGTGTTTTTGCTTCTTTCCCCGAAACATGTAACAGTCATCTCTAGGCAGCTCTAAGCTAGTTCCTCTTTTGCCTGGCAAAGACTTTTACCTTTAGCTCCCTATTTCTAAATGCAATGCGCCAACCTTCAAGATCCCACTCAAATACCACCTCCACCAGGCAGCCTTCCCTGATCTCCTCTCTTCTGAATACCCATCTAGGTCTTTCCTTTCTCCATGTGTTCCTTAAATGTGAGTTAATATTTTCCAGAACCAGACTTTATATAGCATCTCCCTCCCAACACATACAAACATACAATGCAGCCTTCAGCATCCAGAATACAAGGCTCAGTACACAATCCCTGTCTGTTTTATTCCAAGACACTAAGTCTTCACCCAATATCTTTGAACAAACAGGCTATTCTAAAAAATACAGCTATAGCAGCTATAGACCCAGGTGATCAGGAGGCTGAGGCAGGAGGATCACTGAAGCCTAGGAGTCTGAGACCAGCCTGGGTGACCTAGTGAAACCTCACCTAAAAAAAAAAAAAAATCTACTCTAAGAGTAATACACAAAAGAAGCACAAATTAGAAAGAAATTGCAAAAGCAAACAATCCGGGGGAAAGCAAGTAGCAATTTTCTTGGATCACATTCCATGCAGAACAGATTA
>VMDO01004267.1:118253-128334 GCA_007922755.1 Pedetes capensis
TCCCCCTCCTCCTCCTCTTCCCCCTCCTCCTCCTCCTCCATCTTCTCCTTTCTTCTTTCAGTACTGGGGGGCTGAACCCAGGGCCTCGGGCATACTTTGTGAGCTGTCTCCCACTGAGCTGCCCCCTCAGCCCATTTTTTTACTTTTTATCTTGAGACAGGGTCTCACTGTTACGCAGGCTGCCTCTGGTCTCTAACTCGCAATCCTCCTGCCTCCGCCTCCTAAATCGCTGGCATTATAGGCCTGAGCCACCAAGTCCCTTCCCTGGACACTTGCAGCCCCAATGCTGAACGGAGCAGGGGACCCCACCAAGACTAAGTCCAGTCTGGGTGGCAACTTTGAGGGGACAAGGACCCTGGTCCAGCCCCACACACGCAGGAGACCCAAGCAGGCCTGAGGCTCCTGGCCAGAGCCACATCGATGGTTTCCACTGACCCACGGCTGCCTCCCAAGGAGTCCATCCCATCCACACATGAGGATTCTGTGAGGAGTAGAGGCCATCACTGGACACACACAGCCCAGCAGAGACAAGGAGGGTTGCCATACTTGGCAACTAAATTTGAATTTCAGATAGGAAATAGACTTTTTTAGGATAAGTATATCCCATGCCACATTTGGGATATACTCAATTTTTTTTTCCATATTTGGGGTTGAAGCCAGGGCTTTGGGTGTATTTTGAAAGTGCTCTGCCTCTGCACTGTACCCTTAGTCTTTCCTTTATTTTTTATCTTGAGACAGGGTCTCTCTAAGTTACGCAGGCTGCCTCTGCCCTTGAGTTCAAGATTCTCCTGCCTCATGCCTCCCAAGTCGCTGGGATAACAGGCTCAGTGATGGAGCGCTTGCAAAGCATGTGGGAGGGCCTGGGTTCAACCCCAGCACAGCAAAAAATATATATATTATTCATTGTTTATATGAAATTTACATTTAAGAACTGGGTGCAGTGGTGCATGCTTGTAATCCCAGGGACTCAGGAGGTGGAAATAGGAGGATCTCGAATTCGGGGCCAGAGACAGCCTGAGTAACTTAGTGAAATCCTGTCTCAAGATAAAAAATTTTTAATAGAAAAAGGGGGCTTAGGGGCAGCACCTCAGTGATAGAGTGCTTGCAAAGTGTGTGTGAGGCTCTGGGTTCAGCCCTCCAATACCATGAAGAAGAAAAAAGAAAGAAGAAGAAAGAAGAGGAGTGGGGGAGAAGAGGAAGAAGAAGGAGGAGGAGGAGGAAGGAGGAGGAGGAGGATGAAGAGGAGGAGGAGGAGGAGGAGGGGGAGGAGAAATAGAAATAATTTACATTTAAGTAGACACCTTGTAACCTGTCTGGCATCATAGTCCACTTAGTAGTCTTTCTGGGCTTCTCAAACCTGAACTTCATTCACAATCCGTATTTCATTACACACACAAAACAAAACAAAAAAATGCAAAGTACACCTCTCCACAATCTTTCCAGGCTCTTGAAGAACCAAAATCAGACACGAAAGTGTATTCTGTGATTAACTTGCCAGCCACGCACAGTGACTCACGTCTGTCATCCCAACAACTTGGGAGGCAGAGGCAGGAAGATCCCAAGTTCAGGCCTGGAGGCAGTCTGCACAACTAAGGAGACCCTGTCTCAAAAAGTTTTTTTAAAAACTGGCTGGGGGTGCAGCTCAGCGGTAAAGCACTTGCAAAGCATGTGTGAAGCTCTGGGTTCAACCCTCAAGCACATGCTCCTCCCCCAAAAAAAGATTGGCCATATGACGTCACGAAAATATGATCATAGAGCACAGCGAGATAGCACCTCACAATCTGAAAGACGGGCAACTAACAAGGGTTGGCAAGGAGGCACAGGAACTGAGGCTTCACGCATTACTGGTGAGGACAGAAAACAGTGCAGCTAGTTTGTGAACCCATCTGGCAATATTTCCAAATATCCCATGGAGGGTTGCCACAGGATCCAGTGTCACCACTCCTAGGTACACACCCAAGAGAAAGGAAAATATACCTAGCTCACAAAGAACTTGTACGTAAATGCCCACAGTAGCATTTTTATAAGAGCCAAAAGGTGGAAACCACCCCCTCACACACACGTCCATGGAGCGAGAAACAAATAATAAACAGAATGTGGTATATCTATACAAAGGAACATTACAGAGCTGTAAAACGGAAGGACGCTCTGGTGCACACTGCAGCATGGATGAACCTTGCAAATACCACTCTCCCGGAAAGAACCAGACACAAAAGGTCACAAACTATGTGACTCTATTTACATAAAATGTCCAGAAACGGGGGTGCACACGTGTGATCCCAGCACTTGGGAGGCCAAGGCGGGAGGATCAGGAGTACCAGCCCAGCCTAGGTCTCCCGAGCCTGTCTCAACCTCACGAGATCTTGTCTTCACGTGGGAGCAGAGCTGGGGGTGAAGCCAGGCACGGCAGCCATGCCCGTCATCCCAGCACTGGGGAGGCTGAGGCAGGAGAATAGCAAGTTTGAGGCCCTGTTTGGCTACCTAGTGAAACCCTGCCTCAAAAAAATTTTTTTAAAAGAGGGAGAGAATGAGTGGGTACCAGAAGAATAAAGATATCCACTTCCTTCTTTTCTCCATCAAAATGTCCAGAACTGGCAAATCCACAGAGGGAGGAAATAGATGAACTGTGACTGGGAGCTGGGGAGGGGATGGGGACATCGGAGCTGAAAAGCACAAAGATTCCTCGGAGGATAATGAAAACTTTCTAAAATTGATTGTGGCGACGGTTGCACAACTCTGAATGTACTCAAAACCACTGAATTACATGCTTTAAAAGAGAAAATACTACGCTGTGTGAATTCTATCTCACTGAAGTTATTGCAAGTAAAGATTAAGCCGGGACCCATGGTGCCTGCCTGTGATCCTTGGGACTAGGGAGGCCGAGGCACGAGGATCGCAAGTTTGAGGCCAAAGGCAGCCTGTGCAAGTTAGGGAGACCTTGTCTCTAAACAAACAAATTTAAAAAAAGAGATGGGCTGGGAATGCAGCTCAGTGGTGGAATGCTCTGGGTTCAATTCCCTAGTACCACAAAAAGAAAAAAAAAAAGGCTATAATTGCAGGAGACAATAAAGAATTGCTTTGCTTTTTTAATCTCCCTGTGAATCTAACTCCTCATTCATTAAAGCCTGATGTGTCCCCATGAGTTGAAGACAATGGAGCAATTTACTGTCAGGACAGAAGAGCACTCAGAGCAGGCTAGAAGCGGTGCCAGAAATAGATGTAGGAACTTCTGCTGGCTTTTAATACCTCTGGGTAGGAACCCAAGGAGGCTTCCGGTTTGTAACAAGAAGTCCCTGATTCGTGGCCTCTCTGCACAGCCAGAGAAAGTCAGAAAGTAGGACAGCCCTACCAGCAGCTAATATTTTCTCTGCACTCAATACGTAAAATATTTGGCCTATACACATTCTCAGGCTAAAGTCTAAAAAGAATCCCGAGAAGAGGGTCCCTCCTCCATGCTCATTTTTGCAGTGAACAAATCCTGGGCTGGCTGTTAAGAGCCCCAGGCAGAGGCTGGCAATCCTGTTTCTAAATCCAGCCGATCCAACAGGTGCCTGTGGCAACCATGCTCATAGCTGCTATGCTATGGTTCCGCATCGTCCTTTCTGGAATACGCCTAAGGGAGCGCCAATGAGTGCAGCATAAATGAAACCATGACATGGTTCTGCATGCTGACAAACAGAACGTTTGTAAAGGAGGATTATCTTCATTCAGTCCCTCACAGCAAATATCCACTGAGAACTTGGCCCCTGCTCCATGCTGTTCCAGGTACCAGAAGTACAGTCGTCCCTCTGTGTCTATAGAAGGTGGTCCCAGGACCCCCAAGGGACGCCAAAATTTGAGATGCTCAACTCTCTTTTGTAAAATGTTGTTGTTGTTGTTGTTGTTGTTGTTGTTATCAAGTGCCATGGAGTCAGTGTCTGAATCATAGTGACCCGACATACAGCAGGTGAATCACTATTGTCAGTGCTTCTCTGCTATTCATAGGGTTTTCAATGGCTGATTGTTTTTTAGTACGGGTCGCCAAGTCCTTCTCCCATTTTTGTTGTGCTGGAGATCGAACCTAGGGCCTTCGAGAACACACAGCAGCACTCTACGAATGGAGCTAAACCCCAGCCCCCTTCAAGATATGCTGTGTGTTTTATCATGGCAGCGCATCTCAATTCAGAGGCTTCGTTTTTGTTGGGAATATTCAGTCAACAGGTCTCATTTCGTAAAGGGTATCACTGAAAAGGTGGGTAAATGCCAGGCACGATGGTACACACCTGTAATTCTAGCACTCGGGAGGCTGAGGCAGAAGGATCTCAAGTTTGAGGCCAGCCTGGGCTACACAGTGAGACCTTGTCTCAAAAGGGAGAGGGAGAGACAGAAGGGGAGAGGAAGAATGAGAGAGGGAAAAATGTAGGTAAAAAAAAAAAAAAAAAACCAGGATTGCATAGTCACGTTCCAATTTACATAATCAACTATTGAGATTTTTGTATTTAAATAAGTTCCATAGATGTTTATGTTGATATTTAAGTAAGATTTACCATTAAATAAAACTAAAAATTCCATGTCACCGGCCACAGTGTCAAGTGCTCAAGAGTCACAGTGGGGATAGTGGCCACCATATTGGACAGAGGCAAGAGAGAATGTTTCCATCAAAGCAGAATGCTTTCTTAGACATTGCTGGTCCCTGAATTCCCAGGACTCCGAGAATTTTCCAGAAGGAGAAAAGGCTGACATGAGAGCCTTCTTGGAAAGGGTCTCTTCTCTGATTTTCTCTCTACCCTGAAAAAAATCAAAGGGGATATGCTGGGGCGCAACGGGCCATGGAAAAGGGAAAGAAGTTTCTAGAAGCCTCTGCAAAGGCTTCCCTGTGCTTAGAGTTTTAAGACTTCTGCTCTGGATCACGAATGTCTTCAAGCCCTCCCTGGTGACCTGTGGCGGGGCCGTGCGTTCCTTTCTGCATTCCTTCCAGTCTTAAAACCACTTGCTCCTACATTCAGGGCGTTCTGTCCCAACAAGTCGTGGGTCCAGGTGTGGGGTCACCTCCCACACCAGTTTCTGGGTAAATTAGAAATCCCACAAATCTGGCTTCTCATCCCCGCCCACCTGCTCTGCCTCCTGATAGCCGTGTGACACCAGGCTCTATCCTCGACCTGTCTGCTTGCCTCAGTTTCCCCTCCTGTAAATGAGCACAGCAGCATGATCAAAGCGGTGAGGAATGGGTGAGAATTGGGGTCCAGCTGTGTACGCCTCTTAGCTCTGCTGTCTGAGCCATATGGAGCCAATTTCCAGATGCATGACTTTCCTACATTTGGACTCACTGGGTGATTAAAGAGCGTTGAGATTCTCTGCCTGCCCTAAAGGATACTTCTTTTGTTGTTGTTGTTTTAATTTTTGTGGTACTGGGGGTTGAACCTAGGCTCTCACACATGCTTTGCAAGCTCTTTACCCCTAAGCCACGCCCATAGCCCATTTTTTACATTTCAAGACAGGGTTTCGTTAAGTTGCACAGGCTGCCTGTGACCTCAAATTCCAGATCCTCCTGCCTCTGCCTCCTGAGTCGCGGAGATTCCATGCACGTACCGCCTCACCCAGCTAAAGGATATTTCTTAAAACTGATTCCTACACGTTGATAAAAGTGTAACCAAAAGTGATGTAATAGTTGCATAATGGAAAAAGCCAACGTGATATTACTCTGGATTCCACCAACATCTACCAATAAAGGAGAAGAAAAAGGACTTCTGCAAAGAAGGGGAAATGGAAAGGTGCGGCAGCAACAGAATCCAAGACCTGGGTTCCATTTGATTTGTTTGTTTTGTTCTTTTGCAGTACCTGGGAGTTGAACCCAGGGCCTCAGTCATACTTTGCAAGTGCGCTACCACCCAGCTGCACCTGCAGCCTGTTCTTTATTTTGTTTTGAGTCACAGGCTCACTAAGTTCCACAGGCTGCCTCTGGCCTCGAACTGGGGATCCTCCAGCCTCAGCCTCCCAAGTCGCTGGGATGACAGGTGTGCGCTGCTGCACCTGGCTTCAAAGGCCTGTATCCTACTGCAGATCCTGCAACTGGCAAGACAAGCATGTGGAAATCATTCCTATCTTCATGCAATGAACATTTGCAGGGCATCCCACCGGACCAGGCATCACGCTGGACACGGGGGAAATAGCAAGAGAAAGTTGCAGCTTTATAGGAGGTAGAGAAGAGAGAGCTAAATAACTATGATAAGCTACCATCAGAGTTAAAAGACAAAGCAGTACAAGGAACTACAAGGACTCGAGGTCAGGTAGCCCAGAGGTGGGACCCTCAGCTTTGCCAATAGGCAGCTGTGTGACCTCGGGTGGGTGACTTAACATCTCTGGGCTTCAACTTACCCAGAATCCTTAATTGGAAAAGTAAGTACTCAAGAGGCGAGAGGGGCAGAGAGCTGAGTAAATATCCTGGGGAAGTCGGCCTAAGGCCCCCCGAGAGAGCTATGCAAACTGCGGGAGGTTAGGCGGTGAGGAATGAAATTCCCCAGATGGGCTGAAGGAATTTTACAAATGCAGGTTCTTTGGGGCACTGCACTAGGTTCATGCAAGCCATGCAATGCTCATGCAGGTGGCTCAGCTCAGCATTAATCATAACACTCCAAATCAGAAACGTAGCTGCCCATCGGGAGGGGATGAGCTAAATCAACTACAGTTCTGCCACCTGATTTGGGGGTTCTCAAAGGGGGGCCCAGGACCACCAGCTTCTGCATCACTAGGGAACTTTTTAGAAATGCAAGTTCTCAGGCCTACCCCTGGACCTCAGGGGTCAGAGATTCTGGAAGTGGAGCCCCAGTACCTGCATTTTACTAGAGCTTTGAGGTGGGTCTCTTTTTTTCTTACAGTACTTGGGGATTGAACCCAGGGGTCCCACACATACTTTACAAGTGCTGTACCACTGGGTTGCACCCTTGAGCCCATTTTCTTAAAAAAAAAAAAAAAAAAAAAAAAAGTTGGATCAGGGTCTCATTAAGTTACACAGGCAACCTCTGGCCTCGAACTTGTGAGCCTCGTACCTCCGCCTCCCTAGTCACTGGGATCACAGGCGTGTGCCACTGAGCTCAGCATTTCAGATGATCTTGACACGCTTCAGGACTGGGCAGCAATTATATAATACAGGGAGTAGGCAACGCTTTCTGTGAAAGGCCCCAGAGAGACGATCTTCATATTTTTGTTTGTTTGGTTGACTGGTTTTTGGTTTTGTTTACAGGGTGGGGGCTTAAACCCAGGGCCTTGTGAATGCAAGGCAAATGCCCTACAACTGAGCCACACCACCAGCCCCCTATCTTCAGGTCTGTGAATGATGCCATCTTGACCACAGCTATTCAATTCTACCTTTACCCCCACCGTGAACAACAAATATGCAAATGAGCAAAGGCCATGGTCCAGAATACTTTATTTAGAGACACTGCAGGCTGGGGTGTAGATCAGTGGTAGAGCACACGCTTAGAATATGGGAGGCCTTAGGTTTGAGTCTCAGCACTGTAAAGAAACAGAAAGAGAAAGAACGAGAGACAGACAGACAGACACTGCAATTCAAACTGCATATCTTTTTCATAGGTGGTGGTGGTAGTTGGTCAGTGCCATCAAGTCAGGTCTGACTCATAACAACCCGATGTACAACAGAATGAAACACTCCCCAACACTGTGCTATGCCAGGCACTATTGCCAGTGCTTCTCTGCTATTCATAAGGTTTTCAATGGCAGATTGTTCTTTGGGAGTGGGCTGCTGGGTCCTTCTCCCAAGTCTACAACACCCAGTATTCCCAAGGGGTCTCCCATCCAAGGACTAACCAGGCCAGACCCTGCTTAGCTTCTGAGATCAGACGGGACTGGACGCCAAGGAGGTATGGCAGCAGGCTTTCACAGATTACAAAATACAAGTTCCAGTGTTTGTTCAACTATTTAGGCATGGCTTCCACACCATTCTCAGCTCAGGGGTCACACAAAAACAGGCTCTGACTGCAGCCCGCAGATGCAATACCGCGCCCTAAAAAGAAACGAGGAAGCCTTCCTGGTGACACAGAAATATCTCCAGGATATGTCGTTAAGAGCAAAGTGAAAGCTGATAATCAGGGTGTGCAATAGGGTACTGCTTACGTACAAAGGTAAACACACAGACGCAGTGGCTCCCACGTGGAAACGCTATTCTCTAGAAAAGTCCACACGGGTCAAAAGGGGAAAAATGCAGCACTGTTTGTCTGGGGGGAAAAGAATGAGCAGCCAGGGATGAGAAAGGAGGAAATATTTTCCCTCCCCGTGCCTGTCACACCTGTGGATTTTGGCTCTCCAATTGTCTGGGATTACTAAAAAGTACAAAAGGGGTTGGGGTGTAGCTCGGAGGCGGGGCCCTGGCTCAGCACACACAGGGCCCTGGGTTCCATCCCTAGCACCGTGAAAGAAGCCACAAAAATCGTTTCAATGGAGGTAAAAATGAATATAAGGTAAGGAAGCAAGGCTGTGTGATATTCCTTCCAGGAACTCGGGGGAGCAAGGAGCCAGCAGGGCTGAAAAGGGGTGTGGGCCTGAGGTCCGTGGGTTGGCTGGAGGCAGGAGGTGCTGGGGAATTTTCCAGCCAAGTGCAGAGAGGGCAATGATGTCAATGAGAGAAGGAACAGCCACAGAGAGGGGACTCTGAGCAGAGAGACCTCAAGAAACCAACTCGGCCAATGCCTCAACCTGGGACTTCTACACTCCAGACGGTGGAGAAACAAATTTCTGTTGTTTGAGCTGATTTGTGTGGCAAGTGCAGTCCAAGCAAAATAGTACTCCTGATGGGGTTCAAATCCCAGCTCTGCCTCATCTTTGCTGTGTGACTATAAGCAAGCCACCTCCCTCTCTGAGCCTCTGATACCTTCCTCTTCTAGAAACCCCAGTTTTGTCATGAACCCAGCGAAAAGGGGTTATTTATGCAGACGGAAAGGTCCTTCTGACTCCCTATGGGCAGGGTAGGGGCAGCTGGGAACAGAAGATGGCAATGGTGGACTATCAGAGACAGAGGATAGAGAAAGAAATTGGTAAAACCCATGACCTAGAGGCCAGAGAGGGCTGTGATGGGACCTTCGCCCTCCCAACCACCATCCTCCTGAAGACTTCTCACAGCATCCTCAGTCACAGAGCAGACACTGAGGAGGCTTCCCAACACCAAGAGCCAGCCCGGAGGAAGCAACAGCGGTAAGTGCTGTGGGAGGCAAAGAAAGCCCTGGGACCGGGAACCAGAAGTGTCCCCGCTCCTTAGAGGAGGAAGGCAGACACTGGCCCTCAACACACACAAGGCAGGGATTTCTTTTCTTTTTTTCTTTTCTTTCCTTCTTTTTCTTTTCTTTTCTTTCTTCTTTTTTGTTTTCTTTTCTTCTTTTCTTTCTGTTTTTTTTGTACTTGGAGGTTGAACCCTGGCCCTCGCACATACTTTTCAAGCGCTCTACCACTGAGCTCCACTCCCAGCCTGTTTTTCATTTTTCGTCTTGAGACAGGGTTTCACTAAGTTACACAGGCTGCCTCTGGCCTCGAACCTGCCATCCTCCTGCCTCCACCTCTCAAGCGGCTGGGATGACAGGCATAAGCCACTGTGCCCAGCCAAGGCAAAGACTTCAAAAGACCAGAGGAGACCTGCAAATTCCATGGATCTCAGTTTTCCCAGGATGAGCTAGGGGAAAAAAAAAATTGGAAGACCCTCCACTAGATGGATTCACACAGTGGCTGGAACAATGGGCTTAAACATAAAAGAGCATGTGCAAGACACAGCATCAGGGAGTGTTTTGTTCTGTTGTACACAGGGTCTCTAGGAGTCAGACTTGACTTAATAGCACCTAACAACAACAACAAAGCCATGAGAAAGCCCCATCAAGAAGAAAAGATCATCAGGCGTGGTAGCACACCTGTAATCCCAGTAACTTGGGAGGCGGAGACAGGAGGATCACAAGTTTGAGGCTAGAGGCAGCCTGTGTAACTTAGTGAAACCCTGTCTCAAGATAAAAAATAAAAGAGGAGCTGGGAGTGCAGCTCAGTATGAGAGGCCCTGGGTTTAACTCTCGGTACTACAAAGGAAGGGGGAGGAGGAAGAGGAGAGGAA
>VMDO01004268.1:0-128159 GCA_007922755.1 Pedetes capensis
TTGCCTTCTATGAGTTTTAAAGTTTCTGGTTTTATGTTGAGATCTTTTATCCATTTTGAGTTAACTCTCGTGTATATTGAGAGATGCAGATCCACTTTCATTTTTCTGCATGTGGATGACCATGTTTCCCAGCACCATTTGTTGAAGAGGCTGTCCTTTTTCCAGTTTACTTGCTTTGCTCCTTTGTCAAAAATAAGGTAGCTATATGTGTGTTGAGGTATATCTGGGTCTTCTATTCTGTTCCAGATGTCTTCAGGCCTATTTTTGTGCCAGTACCAAGCTGTTTTTGCAACCACTGCCTTGTAGTAAAGTTTGAAGTCGGGGATTGTGATTCCCCCTGCATTAGATTTGCAGCTTAAAAGTGTTTTGGCTATACGTGGTCTTTTGAGGAGCACAAGACCAGTTTGAAGTGGTATTTGAAATTCGAGAACATTGTGGAAGTACAACGGCAATGCGGGTGTGAGTAGGCAACAGAATCTCCAACACACCTAACAATTGCACACATTTATGATAAGTCTGGGAAGTATGGTACTATGTGCCATGTGTACAAGGGAAGACCTGGGAGACCCCACACAGCAACAAGTCCTCCTTCTGCTGTGGTAACCACTTTGAGCACCTCTTGTAATTGCAAAAGCCAAACATGACTTGTATTCATCTTTTGTTAGCAATATATATTGAGTATTGCAATTTTAATACAATTTTTTTCCTTTCTTAAAATGTGTATACATTTTTGGCCCCCTCTGTAGACATGGAAACAGTATGAATACATTGCAAAAGCAAAACTTTAAATGAAATTTTGCTGTGAATCTAAAACTTCTGTAAAAATAGTCTCTTAAACCAGGTGCAGTGGTGCATACCTGTAATCCCAGTGACTGGGGAGGCAGAAGCAAGAGTATCACAGGTTTGAGTGTCACAGAAGCAGGAATGTCACAGGCAACTTTCTCAAAGTAGCAAGACCCTGTCACAAAATCAAAAAATAAGAAAGAAACTGGGAGTGCAGCTCAGTGGTAGAACCCCTGTGTGAAGCTCTAGGTGCCCCCTCCAGTACTTCAAAAATAATGATAATAATAATCTATTAATCCGTAGTCTACAAAAAAAATATGAAAAACATTTGCATGAAAAGGTGAGCTGAAAATTATATATACAGCATATTCTAATTATATACTTAATCTGATTAATTAAATATCAACAAACTATACATCCTATAATGAGAAAAGGATGTGGCAATCCACTCCTGAGGCAATCCTGAAGCAGTAAAAACCTTATGAGGGTTGGTATGAGTCGGATAGGACCCAATGGCACCTAACAACAACAACATACATCTTTTAAGAGGTGATTGAGCAAAGTGCTATAGAGGGAAAGAGAGGGAGGGTGTCACTGTACTTATTATAGGGCGAGAGGAGGGGTGTTACAGAAGGGGTGACCTTTAAGATGAGTCACAAAAGGAGTTTCTCAAATAGATTGGAAACAATAGGTTGAAGGGTAAGCACAGCATATGCAAAAGTTCAGAATATTGATGATTAAAAGATTTCAATATGCTTAAGAAATAAAGAGAAGTTCAGTGTGTGAGGATATGGAAAATAATTGGGAGTGGGAGGAAAAGCTAAATAGGACGTTTGAGTGCAAGTCTAAACCAAATGGAGAAACTTGGTAGGTTTGCTACAAAAGATACTGGGGAAGCCCTGGCAGGTTTTTGCTGAAGCAAGTCACATTATCTCACCTGTGTTCTGGGAAGTTAACTAGCTGAAGGATTAAAGGTGTGTTGGAAACATGAAAGGCTGGAGGTACAAAGACCCGTGAGAGCATTGGTACTCCATGACTTTTCTAGAACACATTTAGCTCTTCAGTAAGGGTCTAGAGAGCACTTGTTGTTGTTGTTGTTGTTAGGTGCCAACGAGTCGGTATCCGATTCATAGCGACCCTCTGTACAACAGGGGAAACACTATTGTCAGTGCTTCTCTCCTGCTCATAGGGTTTTCAATGGCAGATTGATTTTTGGGAGGGGGTTGCCAGGTCCTTCTCCCAAGCCTACAGCTTCTGGTGTTCCCAGGCGGTCTCCCATCCAGGTACTAACCAGGCCCGACCCTGCTTAGCTTCCGAGATCTGACAGGATCGGATGCCACAGGGCTATGGCTGCAGGCTGAGAGCACTAGTGGCCACTGAAGTCAAATTCCCACTCACCTACTCAGATGCCTACCATATTGACATCTGTATTTACAGAAGCTCCCCACTGCTCACATTACCGCCTGAGCTCTGCCTCCTGTCAGATCAGCACCCCATTCACCCCACACCCGGATCCTCCCTGGAAAATTTCCTTCCACGAAACTGGTCCCTGATGCAAAAATCCTTTGGAAGGTATTTTAGCAGGCAAGCTGCATTGGTGAAATTCAGAGCATTGCAAGCAGCTTCTTCATCCCCTAGCACTGCGCTCCAGCTGTTCTCCACTCTTCCCTGTCCTGTTTGGTTCCTGGGGAGCTGACCCCTGCAGTCTGTCACCTGACTCCCTCTCCCCCTTGCTTTCAGTTGACTTTTGTCTCTAAGAGTCCCAGACAGGAGACAGGAGGGTGGGATGAGAGAGTCTGGGTGTTCTTGGTCATGATTCCCCCAGTCCTGGCTGTAGCTCCTATTGAGTGGCCCCTCTTCTGTGGCTACAGCACTCACTAGATCCCAAGAGCTGCTCCTCACCCATGTCCTCAAGCTGTATGCTGGACTTTTTGAAATGCACAGACACAGAAATTATTATCATGAAGGAAGAAATGTATATGCTCTGGCCCTAGAAACAGGAAGTCACATGGGAAGCCCTGGGGTTGGTCAGGAAGGAGAACAGAAGAGACGAGAGGCCAGGGCCATACCTGGATTTGTGCAGGAAGAATGGGCAAGGAAGGGTAGGTACACTGAGGCCTGACTAACTTTGGCAGGCTCTGGGCTATGAGAATGGTCCTTAGTTGCCCAGGGTGATTTTAGAACAGAGGGAATATTTGTTTGGGATGCAAGAGCTTGATAAAGGAGATGGCTGGTGGGTGGGCTGTGGATTGGTTGGTTTGTATGTCAAAGTCACATTGGCAGAGAAGTCCTTTGCTATCTCTAGGAATTAGCTAGCCTCAGGAGGGGCAGTCTCTCTGGAAGCAAGACCCCAAATGCCAGAGCATCAAGAATAAAGAAAATAGTAAAAGATGGTCAATACATCCATGCCCCTTCAGGTCTATGGGTGCCACCAATTCCCCAACCAATCCCCATGAACATCCTCTGCTACTCACTTATAGGTTCCCTTCACCCTGTGTACATCTCATAAATAATCCTTTCATTAAACTCTCCAAATAGCCTTTAGAAAGGGCCATCTGCTTCTCACCAGGACCTGGCTCCTGCAACTTCTCATCTTTATTTTACTTTGGGCCATATAAATCCTGCTATGTTCCATGTATTTCCCATGTCACACAATTCTTTTTACCAAATAACTGATTCTTGACATGATACAGCAACCTTTCCATTTATAATGCTAGTTCTACTGTTTATTAAAATTAGTTATGAAAAAGGCAGTCAGCTGTAACTAATTTCATAGCATTTTCAGTGTAGTCCCTTGATCTTACTTCTAAATGCTCAAAGGGTCAACTACATAATAAAAACTAATGTTCTATAATTAAGGATTTGAAGCCTCCCTACCCCACTGAAAATTCGGTTAAATTTCTTATTGACAACAGTTCATTGCATAAACTCCAGGCAGAAAAGAGAATAATCTTTCTCATTTCTATCCATACTGGGAAGCTGTGAGCCTCCAGGAAGAGCAGAGCCTGCATGAGATTCCAAGACCTTGACTTTCTGCTGCCCTCACAAACTTCAGCCTCACTAGGGTGTTTTGATTCCTCAAACAGGCTGATCTCTGAATTTTAGAATGAGCTCATCCCTCTGCCTGGAATGTTCTTCACCTCCATCTCCAATCATCTGACTCATAACTCCTACTTATTAATTCTTTGTTCTCAGCAAAAAGAATAGAAGGTGAACAGAAGGAGAATGGATAAAGGAGCATTAATAATAGACCCCTTCAAAGATAATCTCTTTTTTCACCAGACACCATACTCTATGTGTTTCAAGTTAAAATGGTTTTGTTCATGGATCTCTCTTTATACAAAAAATGCTTCAGGTATATTAATTAAACATAGATCATGATCTTGAGTAAGTGACTTAGTTTCTTAGGGCCTGTTATCTCTTTGGGAAGCTGAAATAATATCTGGCATTCTCTTCACTCTCATAAGGTTATGATGAAAGCCAAATACCGTGATGAATGCATCAGCACTCTGTAAAAGTAATGGGTGGCAATAATTTTTTTAATTATTTAAGTAATATACTCTGCCATATATCTCCAAATGAAAGCCTGCTGTTCCTAAAAGCCCAAGGAGATAAATTTCTACATCAAGCACTTTCAGAAGATGAAAGGGCTTCTATCCTCAGGTATTCATTTACTAAGCAACTACTATGGGATGGTCTTGCTGAGCAATGCTGAGAATATTAAGTTCAAGGATGTCTGTGCTTACAGGCCTTCAGTCTAGAAGAGACTGACGCAAGCACAAGTAAGTGCTCTAAAGTCCTCCAGGAACTAGACAGAGGGGATAGGAGGTCCTGAGTTAGCACACTCCACCAGTATGGATATGAAGAGATGTTTTAATGATAAGAATTATTTGCAGAGTTGTGGGCAGGGATAAGAACATCACTAGGAGATGTTGAGGATCCAGAACAAGTAACAGTTATAAGTCTGAGTTTGAAGAATTAAAGGGAGTAAGCATTATTACTGGGGCCCAATTGAGGGCTGAAACCATGGAAAAAAGGCAAATGGACAAAAGCTATAGTTGTACAGGAAGGCAGCCACAAGGGTGCCAGATGAGTAAATATCCCAATGTCTGTCTTTCTTCCCACTCAGCTTTCCTGCCAGGTCTCCCACTGACCAACCCAAGTGGCAGCTAGAGGACAAGGGGATAGCGGAAATCACCTACCAATTACAGCATCCCAGGGAAAGGATCAGGGCAGAAAATATCATGGAGGCAGATGCAAAATAACCAGCACAGAGCTCCCAGAATAAAATTCTCAGCTTTACCCAGAGTGGTCAAGAAGACATCAGAGGAAAAGAGATTATATTGATTTGCTAGGACTTCTGTAATAAACTAACACTATGTGGCTTAAAACTATAAAAATTTATTCTTGCACCATTCAGAAAGTCAGAAATTTCTAACAGAGGTGTTGGTGGGGCCACACTCCTGGTGAAGACATTTAAGCAAAAATTCTACCTCACCTCTTCCTAGCTTCCAGTTGTTGTTGTTGTTGTTAGGTACTGTCGAGTCAGTATGCGACTCATAGAGACCTTCTCTACAACAGGGGAAACACTATTGTCAGTGCTTCTCTGCTGTTCATAGGGTTTTCAATGGCAGATCGATTTTGGGGAGGGGGTTGCCAGGTCCTTCTCCCAAGCCTACAGCCTGGTGTTCCCAGGCGGTCTCCCATCCAGGTACTAACCAGGCCCGACCCTGCTTAGCTTCCAAGATCTGACGGGATCGGATGCCACAGGGAAGTAGCTAGTAATCCTTAGCACTCCTGGGTTTGCAGATGTTTCACTCTAGTCTCTGTCTCCATCATATCATGTCCTTCTTCCACATATGTGACTCTGTATCTTCATGTGGTCTTCTTGTTGATACCAGCCATTGGATTTAGACCCACCCTAATCCAGTCCGACCTTCTCTTAAGTAATTACATCTCCAATGACCCAGTGTTTCCCAGCTATAGTGAGTTGAGCAGCTTTCCTCTGACCTGCACTTCTGTCATGATGTTCTGCCTCACCATGGGCCCAGAGACAGTGGAGTCACACAATCATGAACCAAAGCCTCTGAACCCATGTTCCAAAACAACCTTCCCTCCTTTATGTTGATTTTCTCATGGATTTTTGACCCAGGAATGGAAAAACTAACACATTATTCTTATTTGTTCTTGATTTTAAGGAGAATGCATCCATTCTTTCATGACAAAGGATTATGTAAGCTGTAGGGTTGTAGGCAATTTTTGTCATGCTAAGGATAGTCTCTTCTATTCCTAATTTTCTGAATGCTTGATCATGGAAAAGTGTTGGATTTTGTCAAATATTTTTCTGTATTTATTGAGCTGACTATATTGTCTTTGCCCTAAAAGACATCATTACTTATCTATCCAATGACTGTTGAGTCAAGCACATACACTGAGAATTTAGAAGTAACCAAAATTGACAAAACCCCTGCCTTCAATTAGCTCACATGAATAAAATACACAGTAGGCTGAAGGTATGATCATTACTATGGAGATAAACAGTGATCTGCATCTGAGAGAAGAGGCTTAAAATATTAAATATCACATACAAGAAAGATCTCACTGAGATTATGACGTTGGAGGTAAATACTAAAGGTTATGACAGAGCAAATATTTGATGGGAAGGCATTCTGGGCAGCAATAACAGCAAGTACAAATGCAGAAACATACAGAAAACATGTGAAGAGCATCTAGGAGAACATTGTTCCTAGATACAGTGGGCCATAGAGGAGTAAAGTAGGGGACACAAAGGCCCCATAACAGGAGTCACATCACATAGGTCACTGCAACCCATTATGATAATTTTGTCTTTACCTTCTAAAAGGTGGGAAGCTATTCAAAGATTCTGATCAGCAAGGTGACATGACTTAACTTATATTTAGCAGGACTACACTAGAGTCTGTGCTGAGAATAGATTGAAGGGGAAAAAGGATCAAAGCACATGTTTGTTACAAGGCAACTGCAATGGTTCACATGAAGAATGTTGATATGTTGGATCAAACAAGAGGGAAAGAGGTTATTGGATTCTATTTATCTTTGGAAGATAGCACTTTATTCCTCCAAATGAAGCTGAGAACTATTTTTCACTGCCTATATACCATACGCAAAAGGTGACTGAGATTTTTACTGGTGTTCTTTTCATGTATTAGATTGAAAGTAATCCTTGAATTTATAGGATAACTTAGGGGACATTGATAACAAAATGGTTTCTCTTGCATAAGCATGTGTCTTCATCTTCTTTTATGTACGATGGCAAATGATTGCAGTTTCCTCACATAAATCACATAAACTTATTTTACAGATTGTTTTTAGGAGAGGTGGGTGGGTATTTTTTTCTGACTGGTTATGGCTGATCTTTGCTGTCCATAGGGTTTTCAATGGCTAGTTGTTTCGGTAATGGTTTGCCAGTGCCTAGTCCCTAGTCAGTGCTAGTCCGGAAGCTCAGCAAAAACCTGTCCACCATAGGTGACCCTACTGGCATAGCATTCAGCTTCCTCACAACACACAAGCCCCCATAGTGCAGCAAACTGACAATAACATGACTGATCTAGAGGAAAACTGTTGATTTTTTGTATTTCTTTTCTAATTGATCACTTTTATTCAGATCTACTATCAGTTCTAATGTTTTTGCAAGGTCATTCAGTTTAATTTTTATATATTGACAAATTTGCTTGCTCATTTCCAATATTTATTCAGCTTAGTTCTCTATGTGGGTATGTGCATTTTCATAGTTAAAGGGATGTGGACCAGATCTCAATATAAGGAATGGAAGACAGATCCCAATGTTGCATGCCATTGAGACTCTAGCTCTGGTGAACAGCATGAGGATACCAGGAACTCAGGTTGGGGGTACGGATGCATGTGGGATAGGCATGGAGGAGAAGGAACAGAAGGAAGTGGTAATGGAGGGTCCTGAAATGAGGAATTCCAAAGATAACTAGAGCAAGCTTTGGTTCACTCAGGTTAGACATGTAAGGAACCTCAAGTGAATTGTGCCAATAGACTCATTACTGTATCTATGAAAACAACAAAGTTCAAAGAGAGGGGAATTTTCCGAGGCTACAAGCTGGTAGCCCAGCCTGGAGTAGAATGCAACCTAGGTCTCTTTCCATTCTCCCTTCACTGAATAGGGAGCCTATCTCACAGGGTAGGAGCAAAGCCAAGAAATAAAAAGAAAGCATAGAGTCTCTGGCCCCATTCCATCCCCTTTGATTGCAGAGAAGATGGAACACTTAAGTTCAGCACATCTCCACAGGATGTTGGAAGAGAGAGAGATAGAGAGGGAGGGAGAGAGAGAGAAAGAGAGAAAGAGAGGGAAGGAGAGAGGGAGAGAGAGAGGGAGGGAGAGAGGGAGAGAGAGAGGGAGAAAGAGTAGAAGAAGAATAAGGAGGAGGAGGAGGAGGACAAGGAGGAGGACGAGGACGAGGATGAGGAAAGAGAAGAGAAGAGTTTACTTATTATTGTTCCATGAATTAATGGTTAGACCTTGGAGAAATCTACTTATTTCTTAGTAGCCTTGAGCTAGTGTCATCTTTTATAAAATATGTGACCCACCCCTTTAGATTGGAGGTTCCATCCAATGCACAGATATGTTCTAATTTTTCTTTTTGAAAACAACTCTAATTATTTAACAGCATTTAGGAATCATTATTGTTGTTGTTAGGTGCCATTGAGTCGGTATCTGACTCGTAGCGACCCTGTGTATAATAGGAGAAACACTATTGTCAGTGCTTCTCTGCTGTTCATAGGGTTTTCAATGGCAGATTGATTTGGGGGAGTGGGTTGCCGGGTCAGTCTCCCAAGCCTACAGCACCTGGTGTTCCCAGGTGGTCTCACATAGAAGTACTAACCAGGCCCGACCCTGCTTAACTTCTGAGATCTGACAGAATCAGATGCCACAGGGCTACTGCTACAGGCTAGAAATCATTAGAGTTCACATAAAATCTGGATTTCTGACTTTCCTGCAACTTGCTTCCTGAAACCACTTGTCAGTGTGGGGACATAGGATCCACTGTCTACCATCGCCCCCCACCCCCGCCCTCTTCACTTACTTGGCTGCCCACCTCTCCCCTGTGGGCTTCTCTAACACAATCTTACAATCTTCCTAGCTGTGAGGTTCTAGGAGTTTCTGATGCTCTGATTCTCAGCATGGTCTGGCAAATACATCTCAGATAAGATTGATTCACATGTCTGTCCCCCATGTATGTTATTTCAGGTTTGGCTGATTTCTCCATTCACCTTTCCTACTACCTACCTCCTTTTCCTGCAAATTGGACTGCTGGGTCTTGGCAGTGCAATTCCAGATCCTCTGCCTGTCATTTGGATGTTCTCTCTTTCTCTCCTAAGCTAAACGGCCTGGCTTCTGCCCAGCATGGAACAGGAAGAAGCAAGTGACAAACGGGGTTTCTCTGGCTCCCTTTCAGAACAAATCCCTCTGCTCTCTCTTTATACCTTCATTCCACAAATTCCAGGATAATAAATGAATCAGCAATGAATGGGGGTCATGGTATATCTTTGAAAACAGAAGCCAAAGTTGACAGTGGGTGCTCTGTGTGCTCGAGGCTCTGCCATAGTGAATTAAAACCAAGCAGATATCACACTTTTTATAAATACCAGCCAGTATAAACTGACACAGCCTCAGGAATAACCCTGTCCTGGGTGTGGTTGGAGAAAGGTGAGGTATTCAAGGAACAGGAAAGCAGGAGGAGATCACACCAAAACTAAGATTAGAATTTCAAGAGCATTGCTAATTTTTACAAACAGGGAAGGTAATAGAGTCATAGGAGCATCCAGGCAAAAGCAGGAAAACAAAACAGTAAGAGGAAGTAAAGTCTAGGATAATGTAATAGATTGTAAGAAGATTAATAAGATTATAAGAGGTAAAGCAAGCCATGAGACTAAGGTATAAGAAATTGGCATAATCTGTGACCACCTAGAAAACAGATTGGGAGAAGGATCTGGCAGCCCACTCCCAAAACAATCAACCATTGAAAACCCTGTGGATAGTGGAGAAGCACTGACATAGTGCCGGGCATGGCACAGTGTCAGGTAGTATTTCGTTCTGTTGTACTCAGGGTCACTATAAGTTGGACCTGACTACATGGTCCCCAAACAACAACAGAAAACAGACCAAGCTTGCATCTGAAGGCTCAGCTTTGCAGGCTCTCATGTGAGAAAATGGCAGACTGAGCTGCCCGATTAATCCTCGCATAAGGCTGAACTCAGCAAAAATGGTTGATTAGATAGACCCATTCACCTGCATGGGGTGGAGTGCATGGACAGGGTAGAACCTGGTGCCATCCAACCCAGGACTCCTCACCTCCAAGTCTTTGATGTTAGGCAAAGAGTATCCAAGCCTAGCCTTTGTTCAGGCACAATTTACTGCAGCCAAGCATGTTGTTGCTAACATTTGGACCTGGATGGGTTTGCTTTGGTTTGGGTCCTCAGTGGGCTCTTCTGTAAGTACCATTCATGAGCAGCCATGTGGAGCTATGAGAGACTGGGACCCCAACTAATAGTTCGTTAAGGTTGCAAGGAAAAAATGTACAAGGGAAAGCCTGCCACCTGAGACATGAGTCAGAGGTACTGAGTCTGTGTCTTCCTAAGCTGCTTTCAGAGCTATTTGGTATGGTAAGCATTGGCTCTCTGGCTCCCTCTTTTCCTACAGGTTCCTTCACTATGTATGCCTGCTGAGCACAGAGCCCCAGGAAGTGTAAATGGAAATTTTCTACTCTAAAGTTTCTCTTAGGATCCTTCCCATCCTCTATGAGGAACAAGGTTGAGCTCTGTACTACCCTGCTCCACCATATACTGTGGGTAGAGCCACCAGGTAGGTGAGCTGAGTGGAAGTGTAATTCCCCCTTGCCTCACTTGGAGATCTATGAACCCATTTTATGTGAAAATAGAATGCTGGGTATGCTCGTTTTTCATCACTGACAAATATCTGAGAGGAAAACTCACAGTTTAACATTTTAATTCATCACTTCAAGAAGGATGTGGTGGAGCAGAACATCTCCCCACATGGCAGCCAGGAAGAAGAGAGAGAGAAAGAGGGAGCGCCTGAACTAGCAGGCTTTCTCCTTGTATTCTACCCAGGCCCCCAGCCTATGGGAATGCACTGAACCCATTCAGAGCCATCCCCCCCATTCTAGTTAATCCTTTCTGGTAACACAGGCACACCCAGAGTTGTGCTTTACTAATCTCCTAGGCAGGCACTCCTCAATCCATTCAAGGTAACAGTCAAGATTAACCACCACACCAGGCAGGAAACAGATGCAAGGACTGAAAACTGACTGAGAGAGGATACAATCCAGCAAACATTTATTGGGGATCCTTTACGTGCCAGGCCCCTTAGGTGTTGAGATTACAAAGGGGAACAAGGATTGCCTCTGCCCTCAGGGAGCTCTAAAGATGTCAGGAGAGACAGACATGTGCACATATAATGACATATTAATGTGACAAAGACCAGAAGAAAGGTAGTATGCAGCTCTTCTAGGGCAGGAGAGATGAGTGTGATGTCCACAAAGGAAGAAGTTAAGAGTATAGAAACCTTCACAGAGAACTCTCCGTTGGAACTGACCCTTAAAAGAGAAGTGTAAGCTTGTCTGGGGAGGGGATAAGGAGGATAAAGCATTCCAGGTATAAGTGAAATCATGTCCAAAAGAACAGAGGTCCTTCTCTTCTGACAGCCCTATGCCAAAATGAAAGTTAGATTATCTCTTGTGTGTCAATTGTTGGTAGTTTAGAAGAGTCTAAGCTCAGCTGGCCATAAATTCTATGACTTCTTAAACTTACCATATTCCAAAACCATTTGATACACATACCCTCCAAAACTTTTTCTTTATTAATTTTTTTTAATTTTTCATAGTATTTAGGGGTTGAACACAGGGCCTCACATATAGTTTTGCAAGTGCTCAACTGCTGGACTCCATATCCAGCCCTCCCCCCTTTTCTATCATTTTTTATCTTGAGACAAGGTCTCACTAAGTTGTACAGACACCTCTGGCCTCAAATTTATAATCCTCCTGCCTTAGCCTCCCAAGTTGCTGGGATTTGAGGCATGTGCCACCATGCCTGGCTTCTCTACAACTTTTCTTATCATTGTGTCCTCCTCATGAATACTATTTGAATTCTCTGACTGGCTAAATGGAAATTGCCTTACCCTCATAACCCTCCCTATTTACCACAATATCTCCAAATTTTATCATTTCTGCCTCCCTCATAAGTCCATCAAACCCTACCCTCCTTCTCACAATCTCTATGGTTATAAATTCAGCTCAGATCTGCATCATTCATTCCTTCTGTGAATTCCTCCAATAGATCTCTAACTCAACTACTTGCTCAGTCTATGCCAAATCCAGTCTGCCCTCTACAGAGAAGCCTGGTTGATCTTTATGAGATGAAAATGTAGTATGTTACTCTTAGGCTTAAAACCGTCTCATACCTCACCTTGTTTTGTTGTGTTTGATGTTGTTGTTTTGTTTTGTTTTTTAATGTATTTTTGTAGTTCTTGGGGGATGAACTAGGTTTGCAAGAACTCTGCCACTGAGCTGCACCCCAAGCCCCCTTGTTTATTTTTTACATTGAGTCAGGGTCTCACAGACTGCCTCTGGTCTTAAACCTACAGGAATCTTCCTGCCTCCCCCTCTCAAATCACTAGGATTATAAGCATTCACCACTACAAATAGCCCTCACCCTGGTTTTTAGAAGGGATAAACTACAATTCCTTAACTTATTGTAAAACCCTTACAATCCGACTCCTCCTAAGCAATCAAAGTTTCTTTTTCAACCACTCTATCCATTCCCTTCTAATGGTACAAAATGGCCAGAAAGTACAAGAACCAGAGCACTTCTCATTGCTGTGCCTCACCTGGAATTCTTCCCAGATAACTCTTAATCCTGTTCAAAAAGCATCACAGGTTTTTCCATATCTGGAAAATGATTCCAGAAACCCCAACCTCTGCTGGACACTTTTTGTATTTGGTCACATCATCCTGTAATCAATGCTTCCACAACCTATCTTCCCCACAAGGATAGAAGTTGCCAATCCAGTCACTTATCAGTCTGAGTGTCCCCTATACCTAGCATGGTGTCTGGGGATAGTAGGGCAGAGTTGTTGAATAAATAAATGAATGGCTAAATCATTCTAAAATTAGTAAATCTATTGCTCCCCAAGGTCTCTGGCTGAATTCTATGAGTAGAAACTTACACAAAACCTTTATATAGAGCTTGGAGAGTTAGTTGAATCAAATACAATCAAATCACTTATCAATTTATTCACTTCTGTTCTCTAAAATTAGGAGCATGTGAATGAATATGTATGAACATGTGTAATTATACACACTTACACACGTAAATTATCTGGAAGGGCTCCTAGTGCTAAGCTCATAGGAGGAAGATGTTTATTTTTAGCTCTCTTCTCTGTAGAGTTTCCTCTGGTGTATCATGCTCCAAAAGCAAATTGGCTAACAAGTCTCCCTACTTTTATGACTTATTCATTGTCTGTTCCTTGATAGTCTGCTTTCAAAAAACATTATAAGTCTCAAATGACATTACTTGGTGGGATAGACCTGGGATTAGGGGAGATAAAATGTGATATTCCTGGCTTTGAAATTTCATCATACCCCCAGGAAGCTAAGTGTTCCCCTCAAAGGTCCTTTTTTCCAAGAATTACTTGATGACACTAAGGTCTCCATTCTTTTGATTTTTAAAAAGAAGATAGAAAAACATTTTTTTCTTTGTATTATCACATGGAGAACCTAAAATTCATAAATTCTGCTCCTAAAAAGCTTTCTAGATGCTGATGTGATGTGCTAAACCTTAACACAGACCACTCCTTGTTGCTCTGCAATTATGCCTGCTGTATTCCCAGAACAGGGTAAGATTATGGGGCAAATCTATTAGACAGATCTATCAGCAAGAGTGTTTGGAAATTATGTCTTAAATGTTGGAGAAGGATATCTACAACCTTTATGGGAGACAACAATATAGAAAGGATAGGCTTTTGAAACTTAATGATGCTGGTTCAAATCCCAGTTCCACTATTCGTTGCATAAACTAGATCAAATTAAATAGCTCTCTGAGTTTCTGCTTCCTAATCTAAAAATTAGGTTAAATAATAAATATGTCATAAACTGGTTAAAAGACCAAACACAATGACATATATAAAACATCAATAGCCATTCCTCATATTCCATTAGCAATTGGCAGTAGCTTCTTCCTCACTCTGTCTCTAGTGATAACTATATAAAGGACAGTTGTTCAATGAATACAAAGTTTCAGTTACGCTAGATGAATAAATTATAGTGAACTAGCTCTTTATAGTATGTACATTTAACCATACAGTATTTTGTATGGCAAAATTTGTTAAAAGATAGATCTTATATTAAGGATTTTACCACACATATGCACATATACACACAGACACGGGAATTTTGGAAGGTGATAGATATGTTCATTACCGTGATTGTGGTGATGGTATCATAAGTATTTTCATGCCCAAACTCATTGAATTTTGTGAATTAAATATGTACAGTTATTTATCAAAATGTTTTCAATAAGTACTTGAGTCCCCACATTCCCAATACCTAGAATTAAGTAATCCATGGAGAGAATAGATGCATTCTATAACAGAACATAGTCTCATCCAGAATACCAAATATTCTGGAACCAAGCCATAAAATGCCAACTTCCCTGTTAAAGTGTTCAAGCTGATTTTTGAGGTGAAGGTGCTGAGCCACAGGAATTTACGCAAAATCCCTTGAGAGTCTGGCAGAATCAAAAGTCTCCAAGGAGCAGAATCTGAAGAATAAGAACAGGGCCTCATGAACCTATATTAGAAGCCAGGGGCAGGGGTGGGCAAAAAATGAAAACACTGAAAAGCCCCAATTACAAAATCTCCACAAGTTTCACAGGGTACAGAACATTCTACTAAGACGCCAAGTTGCAATCAATCAAACCTCTACTTCCCCCAACACTTGAGGCTCCAATTCCTTCACCACTGGCCAGGAAGACAGTTTTGAGCTCCTCCTGTCTCTTTGTCAGTCAACCTAAAATAAACCTCTTTCTTTTGGAAAAAAATAGTTCCACAATTTGGGCTTTTATGCATGTGAGGCAGGTAAGCCCTTGCTGTCCCATAATAATAAAATACTAGTAACTATAAGGCAGTTAGTGTGTAACCGAGTTCATGACATCCTCAGCCTTAAGGTGACTGATAGGCAATCCTATAGTAGACTTATGTTTGCTATAGTGAAGGTGTCTTATGGCCTTTGACCTTTTAAATTGGTTATTAAAGATTAATAGAAATTCAAATGAGAATTTGGACATTATAAGACTTTACTGGGTTTTTTAATCAGTATTCTGCTAAATCTCTCTACAATTCTTGGCAATCCTATGAAGAACCGACTCTCAATGTGTACATGCAGATCTTCAGTAATACAATAAGATAAGATTGCCCATGCTGCATCAGTATTGTCTTCAGCAGGTCATGGTTTTCATTTGCTGACATTCTTGATTTCCAATTTTAAAACTCTATGAGTTTATTTTCTTATTACACATTATGTTTGCAATAATGTATTTCTAAAACCCACCATGCATAGCGGTGAACCACTTATCAGGATATTTTGCTGATTAGTTTCAAATAATTAGACTTTAAGTGATATATTTGTTGGAAATAAAAGTTGATGCATTACTCCCACTTATGGTCAATGCTAAAAGAGTGATAAAAAATTTTCCCCCAAAATTTGTTTCTGTAGTAATATTTCCTCACAACTAAACAAATGATATTTATCTCCTTTTGAAATTTGGCAAATGAAAAGGGTCTTTATTATCTTTTTCTTCATATAAGTGAATCTCTGACAAAAAAGTTTAAGAGCTTCTGGATCATACAGTGTCCATTATCTTTGGAAATACCTAGGAAATTAGCCAATTCATCTCTCTTCAGAATGAGACTTAATTTCTCATGGGCTGCTAATTAGTTAACTATTCAAGGAGCAATTACTCAATTTAGTGACAGAATACTACCCTGAGACCCCAAATGAGAATAGGTTATCTGTGACCATAAACTCAAGGGATTCTACTCTGGTAGGATAAATCCAGTTTGATTTATACTTCATCAGGTGATTGTCTAAAAGTATAGCAAGAGGCATCATAGAACTGAATAGCTATTGTTCCAACATAAACTTGCAAAGTTGTGCTTCTATGTCAGTCAACCCCAGAAAAGTATGTTGTAGGGTCAAACACCTTTTCAATGCAAACATCCTATAGGGTTTTGTGTATGTATGAACTGAGAAGTAACTTCCTAGTAATAAAATGCTCCCTCAAATTGTACGGGACTTATTGAGTTGCCACCAGTAAACCCCATAGCAAAGAAGAACACCAAGAGGATACTTTCATACAGACTTAAGACTATTTTGTCATAAAACCATTGCCTGTTATAGTTGGAAGGGGACTTAGAGTTTATTTAGGCTAAACTATTTTTTAAAAAGACACCCCACTATCCAGCCTACCCAGAGAAATGAAGCAACCCAGCTAATCCATAATTTAAATTAGCAAATCACTTTAATCACCTTTTACATTTATTGTTTGACATGCAAAACACCATCCTGAGGTGTCCACTTAATTTTTATGCCCATTCTCTCTTCTTCCATGCTTCCTTTATTAACCCTATATACTCTTGTCTGAGTCCAAATGCTGAAATGCTAAGCCATACCTCAATATTTCATTCCTCTGAGAATTTCATACTTCAGTGTTTGTACTTGCTCTTATTTCTTCTGGAATACCCTTCTACCATTTTCCTTCTGCTAAGTTCCTATTCCTTCTTTGAACTCCAATTTACCAATTACATCTTTTAAAAATCATTCCTCAACATCCCATATCAGTCAAACAATGCTGTGGAAAGCACAATTTCCATATCTAATTGACATTCAACAATGAGCATTTATTGTTTGCTTATAAGTTTGGAATCAACTGATCAAAGCTGGGTTTAGAGAGGTAACTCTGCTTCAATTCTGTGGGGCTAGGTCAGCTCCATGCGTGTACCTGTCTCTCATCCTCCTGCTACAACAATAGGGTTAGCAAGGCATGCTCTTCTCATGGATTAGAAATTCAATAGCCATATGCACAATTCCACAAGTAGAACTTGCCAATTTCATGTTTGCTAACATCCATCAGTCAAAGCAAATAGATGGTTGACCAAAATGTAGCAATAAGGATATATAATTTTTCTACAGAGATGGAATGAACTTCCTAAGCCATGCAGCAAAGGCCCTGGACACAAAAGGGGTTGTAAATGTGTACCAATAATTAAAACTACTTTCAGGTTAACTGTATCCCTACCCAGGTCTCTTCTTTGCTAACTTTGTGTCTTATATGTGTTTCTACAGTTGCATTTAAACATGATGTAATGAAACTATTTTGACAGTTGTTCTCCCCATTTAATGCTTTAAAAATAATAATAACATAGTAGACACATTATGCACCAATGTGTTAACATCCTTATATGTAAAATCTCATGTTAGCTTCTCAACAAACATATGTACTAATGATTATCCTGAATTCACAAAGAAGGAGAAGTTATATTAGGTATTATTTAGCTTATCGAAGGTCACAAAACTTAGTCAAGTCTAGAATCCAAGACTAATTCCAAAGACTGTAGTCTCCCTTATTTGCATAGGAGCTCATCATCCCAGTAACTAAGGCAGTGCATGAAAAATAGTAGAAGCTCAAAACTTATCAAATTGAATTGTTCCAGCTCTAATATGTCTTCCCAGGCTTATCTCTCCCTTTCTGTCTAGGTAGTGTCTCTGCTCAATCCTCTTTTTGCCATTTATACCATTCAAAAACTCAAACCTTAATATCTATCACTTATCTAAAATTTGTTCATCCCTACATCATATGGACAAAACCTAGGAGGCTAGATTATGGAATAGCTTGCTGTGCTTGGCTCCATCCATGACTGAGGTAAGCTTGACCCTGATATTTATACTTCCACTGGGTGCCTGGAGGCCTTCACTGAATTTAACTTGTCTATTAAGTGACAAGGAATGATCTAATGCATGACGTATTTATATCATAAACACTCTTTCCAGGATGATAGTCATAAAGAACAAAATGATATACCATCTACCATAAATATAGAGGTTTTGCTATAGTAGGAAATTCCTGTATTTAAATTAGAAGATCTGCGTTCTACATTGATTCAGTCATTTTCTTAACATCATCTCTTCTCACTAATTTCACCTCTCAGTTGTGTCAGCTTTGAAGTTGAAGAGTTGTGTGGTCAATAAATAGGATTAAATTCTCTATGTGAAAGGAGATATTCATAGTAAACAAAGTGAAAGTGCAAAACTCATCAGTTATTAAAGAAGCATAAAGTGTACATGTGTATAGTGTTTATGTATAAAGTACTATTTAATGCTAAATAAATTTTAAAAGGACAGTTGGTAATTTTAGAAAAATTAATTCTGATTCTTATGCTCTCCTGTAATGGCTAGGGGAAATGTAAACAGGTACATGGTGGTAAAAAAAATAATTTGGTAGCATAATTCAAAGGAAATATATAATATGTATGAATATATTCCCTAAAGAAGAAAATACAAGAACAGTTGATGTAATATGTGAAAGTAGTTATGTTAATTTAGTACATTACTTAGTATAGAATATTATTCAGGCATAAAAAGCATAACTCTATATCACATGGAGTCTGCAGCCATAGCACCCTGGCATCCAATCCCACCTGATCTCAGAAGCTAAGCAGGGTCGGCCTGGTTAATCCTTGGATGAGAGACTGTCTGGAAATACCAGGTGCTGCAGGCTTGTGAGAAGGAGCTGGCAACCCACTCCCGAAACAATCTGCCATTGAAAACCCTATGAATGGCAGAGAAGCAGTGACAACAGGGCCAGGCATGGCACAGTGTTGAGGAGTATTTCATCTGTTGTTCATAGTGTTGCTATGTGTTGGACCTGACTCAACAGCACCTGACAACAACAACAACAGCACATGGAAGACTATACCTTATATATGAACCATACCCAGTAATGTCAAATGTGAACAAAGTAGAACTAAAAAAGTATAACTCCCTATGAAATTGGTAAAATACATGTATTAGGATTGGATCAGTGCTAGAAATTAATCCTAAATTATTGGTGGCTGAACTCAAGGTCATTTACTCACTCACATCACAGTCTGTTTAAGGTCAGTGGCAGAGCGGTAGGTGGTCTCAGCTCCACGGGGTGATTTAGAGACAAGGATCTTTCCACCACTTCTTAGTGCTTGATCCACTAGATCCTCCTCATCTGGCAGGCATATGAAGGAAGTGAGATGGTGAAGAAGCTTATCTATTCTTATCTATTTCCACTTGTAATGAAAAACATGGCTTCTTCCCAAGGACATTGGCAAGAATAAGTCACATGCCCTCTGGCCCTTCCTGGATAGAAACTGGAAGATGTAATGTTAGTGAGTACCCAAGAAGAACAGAAGGTGGGTCTGGAGAGCACATGGCCTGTCTGTGCCACAATATGTCTATGAATGGATAGGAGGAAGTTGTGAAAATGAAAAGAGCTGTCTTACTTAGGCAATCAGTTTCTTTCCTAAGTAAAAGGTTACTTACTTTGGAGACAGGCAAGTTTTCTCTATTATTTATGTCATGCTGTATGTAAGAGATCTAAATATATAAAATAAATCAGCTCAAAATACCTGAGTTGGGTTAAATAATGTATAAGGCCAATTCCATCTCTAATATTCAGTAATTAGTAATTGTGGCATATTGAGTTTTTATAATCCAGTCTCATCTTTGTCTATACCTTCTTATATCTACCAAGAACTGACACTTCAAGAAATATGGTTTAAATTTTGCAAACCATTTAATGGGAGATCTGAAGCATGGGCATTCATTAATAAGACAGAGAATTTTAATTAAGCCCCATATGCAATTATAACTTTGCTGGTTATTAACAGTGATGCAAAAAATTATACAGCTATGATCACTGGAAGAACTATTAATGGGTTTCTTGACGGCATAAGATTTGCTTAATGGAAGTGTTTCCTTTTATGTACAAGTGCCATCTGAGGGCAATTTGTCATTGTTATTAATTTAAGATTATTTGATCTGTCACTCAATGTTGGGTCCAATAAAGAGAAGAAAGATGGCATAAGCTTCCACCTTGGATCCTTGCTAAGCAGTTTTTTAATAACAAAAATTAAATTGGGACAAAGATCAAAGTGTTTTTAAAGAATCCAGCCCCTTAAAAGACACAAAAGATCAAGAGTACATACAAAGAAAAAGCCAATTGTTTTTTTTTTTTCTTTCTAGAAAGATGACGTTTATGCAGTTTGGGTCATTAAAGATAAAAACCTTTTCATGTACATTGAAGTGATCTTTTGTTCTTGCAATGAAAGGAGAGTTACTTTGGGAACAGCCAAACCTAGCTTTGACTGTTCCTCCTGTACATGATGCTGCCCAGTCATGATGAAATGAACAAATCAGAAACAATCACCTTGGAATAGGATTTGAAGCACAACAATGATGGTATTAGTTAGTGAACAAATAGCACAGATAGGGAGACTTAAATAACAAAAACTTATTTTTCACAGTTATAGGACCTGAAAATTTGAGATCAAAGAGTCAGCAGTTTTCATTTATCCTGATCCCTCTCTCCTTGGCTTGCAGATGGTTATCTTCTCACTGTAACTTCACACAGCCTTTCCTTTATGCCTGTGCACCTGGCTGTCTCTTCCCTTGCTTATGAGCACATTGGTCAGATGGATCAGGGCCCCACCCTTATGACCCCATTTACCTTTGCTTACCCCTTTAATTGGGAGAAGGCCCCTGCAGCCCACTCCCAAAAAACAATCAGCTATTGAAAACCCTATGAATAGCAGGGAAGCATTAACAATACTGTTTCACCTGTTGTATATAGGGTTGCTATGTGTTGGACGCTGACTCAATAGCACCTACCAACAACAACAACCCCTTTACTAGTTCTACCTCCAAATGCAGTGAACCACACTGAAGGGGAGAGCGTCATATGAATTTGGAGGGCCCAGTCAGTCCTTCACAGTGATCCTCTTAACTTTTCAACCCCAAACATAGATGAGATGAAACCGATCTCCAAGTTTCAGGTTTCCATCTCACACTGAATCCAGAAATAAAGACAGGCAGAATAAATATGTCCTCCCTCTCCTGCAAGAAAGTGCATCCTTTGTAATGATTGCTTTTCTACCATACTTTTCCATCTCATTCCCTCCTTCAGTCTTAATATTGCCTCCATTTTACAGATGAAGGGATCGAGATGAGAGGTTTGCTAGAGAGGCCATAAGGACACTAAATTTAGATCCCAATTCACCCTGAGACCATCAATCTTTTTGTCAGGATTTAAGATGGAAGCAAGCAAAGAAGCCCTCAGGAGATGGAAAGGGGTTAGGAAAGTGAGCTTGGATGCAGCCCTGTGTGCCCTGCAGCTACATCCCTGTGGGAGGAGGCAATAAAACAACTGCAAGATAAAAAGCAGGAGTACAATATGAGTCACCAGGCTTCTGACATAGGCGCTACAGGTGGAAGGAAGGGAGAGGAGTCCAATTCCTGATATGCTGAGCAGCCAGCTGTGGATGAACCAGGAAGAAGTGTTCAGGTCTAAATGGGAGTTAAATGAGAGCTTAATGAGCTGTGTGCGTTATTGATAACGGTCTGAAGCTGAAGACAAGGTAAGAAGAATCAAAGAGGACACCGCAGAGGATAAAGAAGAAAGGGAAGGATATTGAGAAGAACTCACTTGCCTTCCTCCTCTTACTACCTTACATTAAAAGCTAGCACAGCATAGGCTCTACACACACACCCCCCACAAGGGCCAGGTTCTAGCTCAAAGGCTGCCTAGCTGGGTGAGGCTTAGAAAATTCCTTTAATATCCGTTACCTTGATTCCTTCTATCTTTTATCTGTGACTTCTCCTTTTTTAAAAAGAATAAAAATATCTCTTCACAGAATTATTGAAAGGATTGTTTGTTGTTAGGTGCTGTCAAGTAAGGTCTGACTCACAGTGACCCTATGTATAACAGAAGAAAACACTACCCAACACTGTACTATGTCCAACACTATGTCAGTGCTTCTCTGCCATTCATAGGATTTTTGATGGTTGATTGTTTCAGGCATGGGCTACTTCTTGTTTAAAAGGATTACAAGAAATGAGAAAGGTAAACCACATAGTAAATACATAGGAAACATTTTTTACTTATTACTAGCTTCTTAGCAGGGGCTGGGATTTAGCTCAGTTGGTAGAGCACTGCGCTGCAGTCTCTGAGGTCCTGAGTTTAATTCCCAGCACCGCAAAAATGGGAGAAGGGCCTGGCAATCCCCTCCCAAGGCAATCCCGAAACAGCCATTGAAAATCTTATGAGGGTTTCTATGAGTCAGATACCGACTTGATGGCACCTAACAACAACAACAAGAAGCTTCTTAGCATGGAGCAAGTGAGTTAAATTCTGGTTTTGGTTCTTTATCTGGGTAATGGAAAATAGAGATAATGATAATGTATTTGTGAGACTCTTGTCACTGTGACCAAATATCTGACAAAAACAATGTAGGGAAGGAAAGGTTTATTTTGGCTCATGGTTTCAGAGATTTCAGTTCATAGTGCTGGGCTCCATTGATTCCGGGCCCATGGTGAGGCAGAACATCATGGCACAGGAGCACCAGAGGAGGAAGCTGTTCGATTCATGGCAGACAGGAAGCAGAGAACCAAGAAGGAACCAGGGATGGGGTATAACCTTCAAAGGCAGCCCCCAGTGACCTATTTCCCTCACCTAGGCCCTTCCTCTCAGCATTTCCATAACATTTCCAAAATAGCACCACCAGCTTGGGACCAAGCCTTTAACACATGAGCTGTGGGAGACATTTCATATTCAAACAATAGCAGGTTCTTTTCTCAAAAGGATGTGAGAAATGTTGCATCTCTAACTTTCTTTACATATTTATCTAAAATAAGTACATAAGTAAAATTAATTATACAAATAATTTATATGTAAATATGATTTGACCACATATACAGTATATATCATGTATATATAATTTCAAATAAATTATTTTACTTTTATAATTGCACACATACACACACACACACACACACACACACACACACACACTTAATCTACATTTTGACAATATCTTTACAAGCAACAGCAATAACTTGCCAAGTGGTAGCTACCAAGGTGTCAGGATGTGACTGGTCCTCTAAGATGCCAGCAATACTGGTGTACATTGTTTGTAGAGAATCACAATAATAAAACCGAGAGTCAGTCTATACTTTATTACCACCATGGCTTTGCAATTCTGAACATTTCCAGTGATAAACTATTTCCCTCCACCATAGCAGACAACTTACACTATCCCATCACTGCCCCCAATCTTCCCATCCCTGCCCCTGCTCAGGAGATTCTCTGCACATATTTGTTGCTCTGGTCAATGGTAGGAACAGAGAAATCCCTGGACAGATACCAGTTTAACAAATACCCAATAGTAAAAACAGTTACTTGACTAAGAATTTCTTTTATTGTGAAATACTTATGATAGTTTTGAAATGCACTCAGATACATATCCTCTTGGGGTTGCCAAAGTTGGATGACCCTGATTAAGATTCTAAGACTTGGATGGGAAACTTAGATAGGAAGGGGGGAGGGGAGGAAACATAGAGGAGGGTAAGGGGTAACCTATATGAATAATGCTTATCAAATTGCATATATGAAATTTGTCACAATGAAAAGCATGTCAAAATGAATCACATTATGATGTATATTAAAAATTTCTAATAAAAAAAAAAAGATTCTACACAAGTCTGCCAGATGCCTGATCTCTATTAATACTCAGTCTGGCTGCGCTAAGAATCACCTGAGAAGCAGTGGAAAGGATCAATGCTTATGCCTCATTTCAGGCCAATTAAATCAGAATTTTTAGTGGTGATATCTGGTCACTGGTAACTTGAAAATCTCCTCAAGAAATTCTACCATGTAGCATAGGTTGACAAGAGCTGAGCCAGGAAGTATGGCATGAGGACCCTATCTTTGGACTCACAGGTCCAAATGGGCCACCTCTCTGTGCCTAATTTTTCTCACTTATGAAAAGAGAATAAGAGAACCCATCTCAACTGGTCATTGTAAGATATAAATGAGACAGTCCATGCAATGCACTTAGAACAGTGCCTGGAACACAAGAATTCAACAAATGAGCAAAATCCATGCAGGAGACATCATATCTGACATCAAACTATATTACAAGGCAATACTAACAAAAGCACCTTGGTACTGACACAAAAGACAGATAAGAAGATCAATGTAATAGAAGACCCATAAATAAACACACATAGCTACAGGCAACTGATCTTTGACTAAGGTGCCAAAAGCATATATTAAAGAAAAGATAGTCTCTTCACCAAATGTTGCTGGGAAAACTAGATATCCATATGTAGAAAAATGTAAATAGAGCTGTATCTCTTACCCTGTATGAAAATCAATTCAAAATGTATCAAAGATCTCAATATAAAACTTTGAAATGCTAGATGCAAAGGCAAGGAACACACTTCAACAAATAGGCTTAGGCAAGTACTTTCTTAACAAGACTCTAGTAGCCCAGGAAATTGCACCAAGAATTGAGAAAGGGGATTATATAAAATAAAAAAGGTTTTGAACAGCAAAAGAAACAATATAATAAAGGGAGACTCTACAGAATGTAAGATAATGTTTGCTACCTATATATCTGACAGAGGATTAATACCTAGGATATTTTAAACATTCAATAAATTAAGCCTGCAGCTGTAGCACTGTGGCATTGGATCCTGTCAGATCTCAGAAGCTAAGCAGGGTCTGACCTAGTTAGTACTTGGATGGAAGACCACCTGGGATACTGTAGGTTTGGGAGAAGGAAATGGCAACCCACTCCCAAAAATCAATCCACCATTGAAAACCCTATGAATAGCAGAGAAACACTGACAATAATGTTTCTTCTGTTGTACGTCGGGTCACACTATGAGTCAGACACCAACTGGACAGCACCTAACAGCAACAATAAATTAAACACCAGAGTAACAATCTAATAAATAAGTGGGTAATGTAACTGAACAGAAAATTTACAAAAAAGAAATACAAATGGTCAATAAGCATATAAAAAATGTTCAACATCCTCAGCCATCAGGGAAATGCAAATCAAAACTACACTGAGATTCCATACCACCCCAGTCAGAAATCAAAACAACAACAAAAAGTGCTGCTGAGGATATGAGGGGAAAAGATCACTTTTGCACTGTTGGTGGAATTGTAAATTAGTACAGCCATTATGGACATCAGTATGGAAGTTCCTCAGAAAACTAAAAATAGAACTACCATATGATCCAGCTATATGATTCCTACACATATATGCAAAGGAAAATAAATTATCATATCACAGGAACCCTTGCACTTCCATGTTTATTGCAACACTCTTCACAATTCCAAGGATATAGAATTAGCCCAGATGTACATTAACAGATGATAGGATTTAAAAAGTGGCATATATACACAATGGAATATTGTTCAGCAGTAAAGAAGAATGAAATTATGTCATTTGCAACAAAATGGGTAGAACTGGAGATCATCATTTGAAGCAAAATAATTCAGACTCAAAAAGAGAAACATCACATTTTCATTCATATGCAGGAGCTAGATCAACATTAAAGGAAAATCACACACACACACACACACACACACACACACACACACACACACAATTATATATATCTAAAATTGGAAAATACAAAGGAACCCATCAGGAGCAGGGAGGGGATTAGTGGGAGGGAGAAGGAGAGGGTGATGGGGAAATTGGGAGGGGAAAGGAGAACATATGGGGGTAAAGAGGGAGAGAATAGCCGGGCGCCCCTTGGCTCAGGAGGTGGAGGCAGGAGGATCGCAAGTTTGAGACCAGAGGCAGTCTGCTTAACTTACTGAGACCCTGTCTCAAAAAATAAAAAAAGGGGGGGGGGCTTGGGGCACAGCTCAGTGGTCCAGCACTTGCAAAGCATGCAGGTGAGAGGCCCTAGGGTTCAACCCCCAATACTGTTAAAAAAAAAAAGAGGGAGAGAATAGTGCAAAAATACAGGCTGCAATTTTATGAAAATCCATGATGAATCTCACTATATTTTATACAAGTACAAAGTATCTAAAATACACAGTGATCAAAAATATACATTTTACTTTCAAACAAGCAAATCACTTGAGCCATTTTCACCTGGGCCATTTATCACGGTATTTTCCTAAGTCGGCATGTTTCCCATTTACATACATCAAAGAAAACAATCCAATAAACATTATACATGTTCAGGAGCAAGATAAGAGTGCCACTTGAAGTTATACATGTACAAAAATCATACTATATCTCATAAGTATGTACAACTATTGTTACATATGAATCAAATTTTTGTAAAATATTTAGGGAGACGAAAGTGTTAACAATCATTTGACAATTGCACACTATCTATATGAACTGTGTCACTCTGTATACCATAAATATGTACAATTAAAATGCTAATAAAAATGCTGAGACAAAAAAATTCAATAAATGCAGGCTATTATAATTCTAATAGCTCTTTTGCACATGAACCTGGCAGGGAGCCATTACTATCCTTTATAGGCATTAGGAAATTAGGTTCAGACTAGTTGGTTGTCCAACCATAGATTTTATAAGTGAGAAAGCAAGAAGCTGATCATATACTTGGAGCTCCAGAGTATTGCATGGTACCAAGAAATCTTAATATTTACTAAGTACCTACTGAGTACAGTTTGATATATTCCTACAAAGCACATTATCATACCCAATATTTGCCTATTGTATATTTCTAGTGAGTACCACACTGTACACCTAGTAAAGCAGGATCCTGATCTGGCCACTGCCCCAGGATACCTTTGTGATTTGGAATACTATTCTCTGTAAGTCCTTTCCCCTTAAGGGCCCCTCTCTGTAAGGACCAGTGTAGGGCAACAGGCTGGGGTTCCCTGAGTCCCGCATGGGCTCCAGGTCCTATTTGGAGATCACTTCCACAGTTGGGGGTGGCTTTCCTTTAGTGGGATTGCATAAGATTGGGCTGCCAGACATAGCTGACATGCTGACTGAAGGGACTCAAACTATTTATATAGATAAGTACCCACAAAACAATTTTTTCTCATTATCATGCACCCTAGAGGCAGCACTAAAATGTACAAAGTATCTAAAATATATAGTGATCAAAAATATACATTTTACTTTCAAACAAGCAAATCACTTGAGCCATTTTCACTGGAGCCATTTATCACTGTATTTTCCTAAGTCGGCATGTTTCCCATTTACATACATCAAAGTAAACAATCCAATAAACATTATGCATGTTCAGGAGCAGGATGAGAGTGTCACTTGAAAACCACAACATGAGGCACTCCAGTGGATATAAAAAGGCACTCGTGAATCATACCTGCATAGTCCTGTATTCTATGATCTCCCAGACCAATGAGGCAGGCAAGTAAAGAGTACCTGGCTTGACATGCCATATCTGTCCCCACTAAATCTCTAAAACTCACTTTCTCATCTATCAAACAGAGGTAATCACAGTGACCACCTGATAAAATTATTGAGTGGAATAAATGGAAAGCATAGATAGCCAATAGCTTAGCACAATGTAACTAACATTATCAACATCATACTACTAGTTATACTGAGAGTTACATTAGCAGGATTGCAAATGCTCATTAAAGGTTGGCCTCAAAACAGCTCGTAATCAACACTATGATGAAGCTACAGTACACTCTGGGAACTGCTAGCAATTCCTACTGGGACAGAATGGAATGGCTTCTTGGAAGAGCTGTTTACTAGCTGCTTTCAGAAGGAAAAGGGCAATTATTCCAAAATGTGAATGAGGATCAGGAGCTAGGAGCAGGAAAAGGGAAAGAAGAGAAAAGAGAAAGTCTACATGAACCACCAGTTGCCATGTGAGGATGGACGGCAAGGCTGAGTGAAGACTTCAAGGGGCAAACAGTGATAAGCCTAAAAACTTGCCCTAGAAATCTATGGAGAAACATGTCAGTCTTTCCTGGCAAGTCTTCAATGACCACCAAAGGCAAGATAACCAGTTAATAAAGTCAAAACACAAGTTCTTTGTGTGTGATGAGCAGAGTAACTGTATCTCCAACACTTGAGACAGATATCCCTGACCAAAAAGCAGTCTGGTCTCTAAGTGACCACTTAATAACCAGAAGATGAGGTAAAAGAAAACCTGACATAGGCCCGGTCTGTGTACTGATGAAATCTTGGGCTTCCTCTGCACTCCCACACACTTTTGGCACCTTTTTGGTGGCACCCTCTCCAGCTACATTGCCCCCACTGGTGGCCTCAGCAGCAGGCCCAGCCCTAGTCTTCTTTGCAGGACAGTCTTGTCAGAGACCATGTCATAAGCAGCAACAATAGGATCTCATTGGTCTCAGCTCAGAACAGTAATGTTAGACATGGAATGTCAGCCCCAGTTCATAGGCTCTTATGCTGATATCTGACTTAAAAAGCCAGGTAAACACTGGATATCTACTCATAGTTCTTCTTACCTGCCCCTTCTGTATTACCTCCTAAATCCACAGCTTCTTGAAGTTCCTCTTTCTGATCTGCCAGTTCCCCTGTAATATGGTGGCCCTGCCTTCATTTGTTTGGACACTGAATCTTATGCCTTTCTCCAGGGAGCTGTCTATCCACATCCCAAGTAGGTCCAATTACATATGTATTGTTGTTGTTGGTAGGTGCTGTGAGTCAAGTCCATCTTGTTGTCATACCACATACCCAGGACTGTGTGGCTCCTGAGTTCAGCTATCCTCTAGGTTGACTACCCACCATGCCTTGGTTAGATTTCATGTAACTGTTAGGCTCTTAAATCATGATTTTCTCCTTTGCCTTTGGACTTTTTGCTTTAAAGCCTTACCATGTCTCTCTAATGCAGCTGGGTTGCCTTCCTTCAGCAATCTTGTCTTATATATTGCATTCCCCTCCTACCCAGCCCAGGGGAGCTGAGCTTCCTTCGCAGCTCAAAGTAGCTTTGGTTATTCAAAGTAGCTTAAACCAAAGTAGCAAAAGTAACAAAAGATCCATTTATAAATCCAAAGAGACCTTCTCTGCTATAAGCTATTGTATTAGTTACCTTTATATCACTGTGACAAGTATATCTGGCAGAAACAACTTAAAGGAGGAAAGATTTGTCTTGGCTCGTGGTTTCAGAGGGTCCAGTCCATCATGGAGAAGAGGGCATGGCAGAGGAGTTCATAGAAGGAAATAGAGGAAGGGGCCAGGGCAAGATATAGCCCCCAAGGACACACTCCCAGTGACCTACCTCTTCTAACTAGGCCCCACTTCCTACCTTTCTCAACTTCCCAATTTTTGTTGTTTTTGTTAGATGCTGTGGAGTCAGGTCCAACTCATAGTAACCGTATGCAGGGTTTTCGATGGTAGATTGTTTCAGGAGTGGGCTGCCAATCTTTTTCCCATTTTTGTAGTGCTGAGGATCAAACCCAGGGCCTCAAAGAGTACAGAGCAGCATTCTACCAACTGAGCTAAACCCCAACCCCAACTTCCCAATAATGCCATCATATTATGGATCCATCTATGGATTAACCCATTCATTTGGTCAGAACCCTCATGATGTAATTGTCTCTGGAAATGCTATCACAGATATACCCAGAAATTTGTTTTACTAATCTCCTAGGCGTTACTTAATTCAATGAAGTTGGCAATCAAATTAACCATGACATTCATTTAGCCCAATTTGGTCCCTGGGTAAGGATTCAGCAAGCCATGGAGAATCATCCAGGCACAGTGATACACATCTGTAATCCCAGTACTGGGAAGGGTGGAGAAGGAGGATCATGAATTCAACGCCAGCCTGTACTACATAGTGAATTTGAGACTAGCCTGGGCTACATAGCTAGACCTTGCCTCAAAAATGTATTCAATAATTATTGTTGTTGTTATTGTTGTTGTCAGTGTCCAAATCATAGCAATCCTATGTACAACAAAGGAAACACTATTGTCCATGCTTCTCTGCTATTCATAGGGTTTTCAATGGCAGATTGATTTGGGGGAGTGGGCTTCTGGGTCCTTCTCCCAAGCCTACAGTACCTGGTGTTCCCAGGTAGTCTCCCATCCAAGTAGTAGCCAGGCCTAACCCTACTTAGCTTCCAATATCTGACAGGATTTGATGCCACAGTGCTATGGCTGCAGGCCATTCACTATTTAGTGATTAATTCATTTAATTAAATAAAAGAAATGAGGAATCACTTACCTATCAGTACATGATACAGCAAGAACCTCTGGCTCTCTAACAGACTCAGCAGAAGAATCATCCCAAAGTAAGTTAAAACTCAAGTTCTAGATATCAGCATCTTACTCCTCATCTCCACCTCAGAGCCCCATTGCTCAGCAGGTCATGACAAGAGATTAAATCAGGACCAATAACTGCCCACTTTGACTGCACCTGAGATTCACACAGGAGCTTTCAAAATCTAGTTGCTCAAACCAATCAGAGAAGAGACTCTGGGAGGAAAGAGATGAAGCACAGAGCTCAGTGTTTGTGAAATCTCCGCAGGTGACTCAAGTATGTTCAGGGCCAAGGACTCTTGTCAGCGGTGAAACAGACAGCAGCCTCTGGAAATGGCATGTTGTTTCAACACTGATCCAGAGGCTCTAAGCCCTCCTCCCACTGCTTGGAAAGAGATGGAGTAAACCTCTGCCAAAGTAATAATAATGATAATGGTCTTGAGTAAAGAAATCAAATGAATACCACTCACCCAAGGGTTGTTAGTTGTTAGGTGCTGTCGAGTCGGTATCCGACTCATAGAGACCCTCTGTACAACAGGGAAAACACTATTGTCAGTGCTTCTGTCCTGCTCATAGGGTTTTCAATGGCAGATTGATTTTTGGGAGGGGGTTGCCAGGTCCTTCTCCCAAGCCTACAGCTTCTGGTGTTCCCAGGTGGTCTCCATTCCAGGTACTAACCAGGCCCGACCCTGCTTAGCTTCCGAGATCTGAAGGGATCGGATGCCACAGGGCTACCGCTGCAGGCTCACCCAAGGGAGAACTAGATATAAGCAACCTCTCTGATAGCAAACCATGTGCCATGTCCAGGGACTCTGAAGGGCAGTTGCAGGCAGTGACATGGGTACATGTAGGGGAGAGTCTTAAGGATGCAACATAAACTGATTCTGTCACCCAGAACCCCACACCCCTAGAGAAGCAGCAGCTCAGTATGGAGTGGGGAGTCCCCAGACTCAAGTTTGTCATTTAATGACTGTGCTATCTCATGTACTTCTTAAAAAGCATTAAGACATACACCAAAGAGCACACAAATCACAAGTACAGGCTCAGTTAATTACTACAAACTGAACAAACATGTTGAACTGCCATGCAGATCAAGAATCAGAAGCCTGGCCCCATCATTTGTAACATATTGAAGCATCTCAGTGCTAAAGGCTGTGAGGGGCTGCACAGGCACAGATAATGACACCAAAGGTTTTAGCCCTATGAGACCCCACAGCCTCAGGGGAGAGCAAGATACCAATGACTTCAGCACCAATATTCACACAGTACTACCATCAGCTCCCTCCAGGCAATAAATAATGGGTAGTGGGTGAGAATAGTGTTATTCTAAGAGTTTCCATGAGGGAATTATCTGTGTTTAGGTTTTATTTTGCCAGAACTGTTTAGGAAAGCTCCTTTGAGCAGAACCATTGAGGTCACAATTTAGAAAATGACAGTGGGTCAAACTGACAACCAAATTGCTTTACATGATAAATGACCAGGAATTGGGGATGGTGGGGAGAAGAGCTGGAAATGGAAGGGAAAAGGGCAAAGATGGTGATGGCACAGGAAAGTGATGAGTAAGACATTTTCAGTGACAGGGTAATTGAAGGACATTTAAGAACAGGGACAGATAATATCCCAGTTAAAATTATTAATGTGACTATAAGTCACATTATAAGCCTTCCCATGACTTCAATAAATCTGCCACATTTTCAATGCTTTGTGTGAATGGTTTGGAGGAAACTCAAGAGTAGGTGCTGAGTTCTAGAAGTAGAAAAATACAAGGCAGGAGGACAGCATGGTCATAGCAAACATGAGTGGGTGGGGAAAGCTAAAGGCTCAGAGACAAGTGCCAATTTTCCCCCATGGAAATTTGGGGGAAGACATTGAATTTCCTATAGGATGTCCATTATGGTGATAAGATGATTTTCCATGACTTAAAACTCAGGGTCATATCAGCAGACAGGTGCTTGCACATGGAATATCACTGGATGACATATCTGACATGAATTCACTCTAATTACAATCAAATTAAAGTCAATAAAACACTGTATTTCCATATATTTTAATGCCTGTTTGTGGTGCAAATAGGCCCTGGAACTTCCCAGATCACCTCAGCCTCTAGCTTAGTTAACCACTCACCTCATTCTATATGAAAATTTAGATTTATGCTTCCTCATTATGTGTACTCCTGGTTTTCTGCCATCTCAGAATACTTCTGAATGGGCAGATGTTGGAGCCTCATATAGGCTACCCTGGACATATCTTCCATCTGGGTATATTTGCCTTGGCCCCTCTCAATGCATAGCATGCTCTGATTCTGAAAGGTGAACAGAAAACCCATCAGCTCAGCAGGGCACCCTCTTCCCAGTGCACTGAGCAGGTTACAGAGGGCATGTGATCTGCATCAGCTTCTACTTCCACAACTCCCAGACTGTACAGTTCTCCATCTAAATGATGCATTAAAAGAAAGTCAAAGGCAGCTGTAAAGGAGGAAAAGTCCAAGAAGGGCAGGATTTATTTTTGTTCAAGTGAGAGGTCATGGTTTTGAAGTCAGCTAACTAATATATATGCTGCTTCCCAAGCAAAAGAAAAAATTAGCAAAGCAAGAAATAGAAGAAAAGGAGGAGGAGGAGGAGGAGGAGGAGGAGGAGGAGGAGAAAGAGCAGGAGGAAGAGGAGGAGAAGAGCTGGTAGCATTGCCTATTCTATATAGTGCCAGAACTAAGAATAATGAGAATGATTCAATTTGAGTAAGATTACCATAATAGGTACATCTGAAATAGTGGAAAAACTTCCTTTATGGAGTTGAGGGAAGTTGGAAATGCAAGAGAAGAATCTAAATTGCCATTTGCCTGATAGTCTCCAGGGAGGGATTGATGGTACTAGATGCAAATTAGAGACATGTGCAGAAGCCTCTCCAATGTATCAGGAAGCAACTCCAAGTCCTTCTATGCAGGAATCTAATTCCTGTCTACAGAACTGCCCCAAAGCACTAAATCACATAGGATCTATAGTTGCCTATAGATATTCTAGAGTTGTCTTAAAGAAGGAAAAAATTAAGCAGTCTATGAACCAATTGTTCACAAGGTGAACTGTGAAGAAGCCATATGAAAAACAACTAACTAGGTTCTAGAGCTCTGTAAGCAGCCATCAAATTCTTCATTTTCTTGGTGAATGCAGGCACAAGATGAACTTTAGGATGATGTTTGCTGGGCCCAAAAGTGACAACAAGGAAAGCAGTAGGTAAAATGTTTATGAACCCCCACCCCTGCAAAAGAAAATAAATCCAGTGCCCTGATTGTTCAAAAAGCAGCTGACACTACTATAAAACAATTTTCCAGTTGTTATTAAATTCACAAGTGAATTGATCTTAAAATTTGGGAACTTGCAGCATAGATCTAATCTGATCATATCAGCATTTAAAAGCATTGGTTTTCCTGCAGCTCCTGAGAGAAAAGAAAGCATCAGGGGAAGTCAGAGAGATGGAAATATAAGAAGGACTCAATGCACCATTATTGCTTTGAAAATAGAGGAAGCCTTTCCCATTTGAGGTAACATAGACAAGCCTCAATAGCTGAGGGCAAACCGCTGATGGCCAGCAAGGAAACAAGAACTTCAGAACTATACATAGAAGGAACTGACCGAGTTTGGAAGCAGATTCTTTCCAGGGCTTCTAAATAAGAGCCTGGCCCAGCCAACTTCACACCAGCCTCCTGACACCTTCAGCAAAGAACCTAGTGCAGCTTGCACATACTTCTAACCTATAGAACTGTGGGATAATAAGTGGGTGTTGTTTCGAGCCACTAAGTTTGCAACAACTTTTTACACAGAGGTGGGGAAGTAATTTAAGAAGCTACTGTTCCACCATCAAAGAGGAGCATGATAGTTTGCTATTATACACCTTACTTAAATATTCTTAATATCCCTAATGAAAAGTTCACCCTGGTCAATAATGTACGGTGGTGGAATTAGTCTTCTGGGGCCCAAGATTCCAAATTCTGGACCCTTTTTCCTATTAATGATGATTTCCACACTACTCTATTTCTTTCCTCTTAGCAGAGGTGTCAGGTTAAGGTACAAATCACTTTATATAACCCTCTCAGGAAACTTGTGCTTTAACTGAGATCAAAGCTAAGCAAAAGAGTTGGAGTTGAAGAACAGAGGAGTCATCATCATTTTCTTATACAGCTTTAGAAACACAAATTATTGGCAGGCCCCAAATATATGAGTGGCATAGTCAATAACTATATCTCCAGGCAAATAATAGACTAAGAAAAAATATATTCAACCTGGAAGCTGACAATAGAGGAACAATGAAAACTTAGGCATGGTATATCCTAATATCCCTCTTCAACATCTTAGACGTCATGTTTGTCAAATGTTAACTTTTAAGTAAAATATGCACAGAGAGCCGAAATAGAGGAGGCAATGTGCAGGGAGGAAAATTAGCCTCTTAATTAGATTTGTTTCATTCAGTGCCTCACTCTAGTTCACCCTGTTGACTTCATTGATTTTAATTTTAGGAAAGGAAAAAAGACCCCCAAATGTCTAAAATACTTTTGACTTGATTGAAAGTAAAAGATCAAAATGTGGAGGAAAATGTGTCCAAAAGGAAGATTGATTTTCTTCCCTAGTCTGTGTCAAATCCATTAGTTTTAACTTGGTGAAAGTCTCTAAGAAAGATACACTTGCTGAATCTTTCATGATGTCTGTTGGATTTTTTTTTTTTTTTGGCCAGTATTCAGATAAACATATATTATCTATTAGCTGTCTTACCTTGACAAACATCTTCAGATGTTTGCATACTATACATACATACTATACATAAGAAAAGGGAATATTATAAAACATCTATTCAGTAATTTCCTCATTCATTCAATACATACATGTTAAATAGCACTGTACACCCATTATCAGCCTCCTGTGAGGTATCTCTGTTAGGTGGGGAAATGAGGAACTTAGAATCAATATCCATCCCCAAATTTTGGATTTTACAACCAACCAGCTATTGTGCTTTACAACCCAAAGGGAGAAAATAAAGAAGAACACAGTTTTTGTCATCAGAAAGATCTATATTGAAGCTTGACAAATGACTTAACATCGCTAAGATTCCTCATTTATAAAATGAGGCAGTAATAGTAATCAGTATATAGAATTATCATGAAAATAAATTAAATCATGTATATATTTTACTGAGCACAGCCCAAATACACAGTAAAGAGACAGACAGTATTAACTACTGTAGATTCTTGAAGAGCCAAAAGGAGTGGTTTAGGAGTATGTGATATTAGTCACGTGGTTCCAAGTCACATATTCATTCACAGAAGGGTACAGCTTAGCATTCTGGTCCTTTAAATGAGCAAAGGAGTGGGAAGGACAGGAGAGTGGTCCAGATGGAGAGCAGAAGGTTCATGACAAATGTACTGGAAGTGGAAGTCAGAAGCCAGGCTGGAGCTCAGTACTCCTTGGGCTGCTGTGGTGTGAGCTGGGTTTGGAATTTGAGTCCACTGGCATTAGCACAGACCTCCTGAACTATAGTGCATCTTCAGTTGTGTGTTTTTCAGAATTTTTATAAGTTCCCACCATATTCCTCAAATACATTAATGACAGTAAGCTAAAAAATAAAATCAATTTTTATAATCCAGTTTTAAATGTATCTGAACAGGCTAGGGTGATGAGCTGAACTTGATGTCATTATCTTTACAAAGATAAATGTAAATTCCTACAATTAGATCTAAAGAGTCAACTACACAAGTAGGTTAGGGCAAGAATATGGCTGATAAGCAGCTAAACAGAGAAGTTACAGAAGTTTTAAGAGCAAAGAGCTCACTGTGGGTTGTGACTATCGCCTCCAAAGGCATCAATACAAACATGATATTGAAAATTAGAAAACAATAATTCCACTTTGTCTTTAGTTAATATTTACTTGACCATGTCTGAGGCATTATGTTTATATCCAAGCATCAAACTTCATGAAGGAAACCAATAAATTGGATCACACTTGGCAAAACATACGTAGAGATGAAAGAACTCACTTTCTATATGTATAGAAAGAATCGGTAGAGAAGGGAAATGTGTGCTGGATTTGTGAGATTGAATAGAAAAAGAAAAACTGGAAAAAATACTTTGATTCAGGGAGAAGAATGTGCTATTGAGACTATGTTCACTGAGCTGGAGTGGATATTTAAATACTAGTATTTTATGTACATATTTATATTGTTGTTGTTAGGTGCCATCAAGAGCCAAGGTATGGCCTTGAGTGTATCCCATCTGTGTTCAGAGACCACCTCAAGAATAGATTTGATGCATTAGACATTAAATGATAGAAGACCAGACAAGTTCTGGCATGACATCAGAGATAACACTCATGAGGAGAGGTTATTAAAAAGACAGGAAAAAAAGACAAAATAACATGTCAAAAGAGACTGAAACTTGCCCTTAAACATTGAGCACCTAAAGTAAAAGGACAACACAACAAAGAAACTAAACAGAAGTTTTCAAAGGGCAGCTAGTGAAAAAATAAAATAAAATAATATAATGACATGTGCAAAGAACTGGAGATAGAAAACCAAAAGGGAAGAAAATCCTCTGTTTTTCTCAAGATTAAAAAATTGAAGAAAAAATTCAAGCCTCCAGTGGCAACACTGAGGGTACTACAGAGAAACATCAAAAGAAGCTAGAAGGAATACACAGTCCTTATACCAAAAAAGAATTTGTGGATGATCAACCATTTCAAGAGGTTGTATATGATCAGGAACCAATGGTACTAAAGGAAGAAGTGGAAGCTGCCTTGAAGGAATTGGTGAAACACAAGGCTCCAGGAATTGATGGAATACCAATAGAGATGTTTCAATAATCACACTGAAGGTTCTAATTTGTTTATGCCAAGAGACTTAGAAAACAGCTACCTGACCAACTGACTGGAAAAGATCCATATTTGTGCCTATTCCCAAGAAAGGGGATCAAACTAATTGTGGAAATTATCAAACAATATCATTAATATCACATTCAAGAAAAATTTTGCTAAAGATAATTCAAAAGTGACTGCAGCAGCATATTGACAGGAAATTGACAGAAAATCAGGCTGGATTCAGAAGAGGGCAGGGAACTAGGGACATCATTACTGATGTCAGATAGATATTAGCTGAAAGAAGAGAATACCAGAAAGATGTCTACCTATGTTTTATTGACTATGCAAAGGCATTTGACTATGTGGATCACAACAAATTATGGATAACACTGAGAAGAATGGGAATAGCAGAGTGCTTAATTGTATTCAAAAGGAACCTGTACATGGATCAGGAGGCAGTTGTTCAGACAGAACAAGGAATCACTGCCTGGTTTAAAGTTGAGAAAGGTATGTGTCATGGCCATATTCTTTCACTGTACCTCTTCAATCTCTACTGAGAAAATAATACAAGAAGCTGGACTTTATGAAGAAGAATGTAGCATCAAGATTGGAGGAAAACTCATTAACAACCTGCATTATGCTGATGACATAACTCTGCTTGCTCAAAATGAAAAGGATTTGAAACATTTACTGATGAAGATCAAAGAACATAGCCTTCAGGATGGATGACACCTCAACATCAACAAAACAAAAGTCCTTACAACTGAGGCAGTAAGCAACTTCATGATAAATGAAGAAAAGATTAAGGTTGTCCAAGATTTTGCTTTACTTGGTTCTACAATCAATACCCATGGAACACCAGTCAAGAATCAAGAGATGAATTGCATTGGGAAAAGCTACTGCAAAGACCTCTTTAAAGTGTTGAAAAGTAAAGATGTCACATTGAAGATGAAAGTGCACCTGATATATGCCATGGTATTTTCAGTCACATCATATGGTTGGGAAAGTTGGATATTGAATAAGGGAGACAGGAGAAGGATTGATGCTTTTGAATTATGGTGCTGGAGACAAATATTCAATATATCATGGACTGCCAAAAGAACCAACAGATCTGTTCTAGAAGAAGTACAACCAGAGTGGTCTTGTAAGCAAAGATGGCTAGACAGCAGCTTACATATTTTGGAAATATTGTCAGGTGAGACCAATCCCTCAAGAAGGACATCATGTTTGGGAGAGTGGCAAGTCAATGAAAAAAATGAAGACCTTCAACTAGATGGATTGACACAGTGTCTGCAACAATAGGCTTAAACATAAAAGAGATCATTTGCCTGGCACAATGTTGAAGAGTGTTTCTTTCTGCTGTACATACGGTCATTATGAGTCAGACTTGATTGCACCTAACAATAATCTCTCTGTGTATGTGTCTGTGTATGTTGTACTGTTGGGTACTGTCAAGTCAGTGCCCAACTCATAGTGACCCTATATACAACAGGCAAAACACTATTGTTAGTCCTTCTCTGCAATTCATAGGGTTTTCAATAGCTGAATGTTTTTTTGGGAGTGAGCTGCTAGATCCTTCTCCCAAGCCCACAGCCCCTGGTGTTCCCAGGTGGTCTCCCATCCAAATACTAACTGGGTCCGACTCTGCTTAGCTTCAAGATCTGACGGGATCAGATGCCACAGTGGTATGGCTGCAGGCTACACACACACACACAAACACACACACACACACACACACACACATACATATATATGCACACACATACATATATGTGTACATATGTGTGTACACACATTTTCTCCTATGAATATACAGTGGATTATGATTCTAAAACTAGAGAGAAAATTTTCTACATCTCTACATACAATGATCCCACAAAACAACAACTTATGTACCAACACATAAAGTAACTGAGTAATGAAAAGAGCAGAAGGAAATCATTATTGTCCTCTGGAAGGAAAAATCAGTGTATCATGCAATACCTTCTAATTTTTCTTTTGTAAAGCAAACCCTAGTCCTGTCTACCTAGTTGTAGTCCTAGTCCTGTCTACCTCCCACCCCTGACCAGCACTCATATAGATGGACTAGTAATGAAGTCACTGCCATGGTTAGCTCAGATCTATCCCTTTCTCACCAGGTTTCTTCCCAATCACATGGCATGATTGATTGAAAGGATCTGCACATGCTGAGTCTGATCCAGTCACTCTGCAAATTCAATGTTGCCAATTAAAATATGTGATGATTTTCCTAAGTCCCCTTTACCCTGTTTATAGTTCTCTTACTCCAACCAGACTATCACCACCAACTGAAGCCAGTATAGGGTATGCTGCATGCACTTTCTTTGGTTCTCTAGGGCCCCCAGTGTGGCACAACATACTCTCCCTTCCTAAGTGGGTCTGGGACTTAGCTAGCTCTTGTCTCTTCATGAGAAATGCCTGCACTACTAAGATGCTTGCAAAGGAATGAATGTTATAAACTAATCATGACTGAGATGATCATGGCCAAGTTAGACTTTGATGTACTTCTGCAATTTAGTTTCAGTAAGCTGAAAGGATCATTTGTGCAAAACCCAAACATGGGGAGCTCTGTTCCATTACCCAATTATAATGCAAACCTTGAGTATAGACTTCAGTTTTTTGGGCCTTTCTATGTTTATGCACATAAAAGGTAAAAGTATTCCAGCCTATGTCTTCCCCATCATGCAAAACAGGGCGCTCACAGAGTTTTAGCTTTAGACAACTATAGAATAATCAGAAACATAGCAGAAGTTATAAACTCTAGGTTTAAATTTGTCAGGAAATGTTCATTTGTTTTCATCAGGTCACACCAAGGAAGGAAAGAAAAAACACATGACTAAACCAGATAAACAAAAATGACAAGCCAAGGAGTGAAATGGTAATAAAAACAGAGGCTGAGATTTTTGCAAAGCTCACAAGCTCACCTTATAGAACAAAGCCTGTCAAAACAGATGATACCCATATAAACCCCACATACACAGCAGAAAACCAGGATTAAACCAAGACTACGAATGGGTAGTCAAGAGACCCTTGGGCCTCGTGAAAGGCAGAAGTCAGGTTTGTATTCCCAGCTGCCTACCAGAAAGAGTCATATTTTGGCTAAGTTCAAAAAGTCATTCCAGACTTTTCTGGCCATTCTCAGAATACAGACACTACAGCAAACATTAAATGTTTACCCTGATCTCTGCATTGCGTTTTCTCTGACAGTTCCATCGTACGTAACATAGCTCTGGTGTCCAAAGTCGTAGGAGGTTTAGGAGGATGTCAGTTAGATGCTAATTAGATAAGATGCACATAAAGGGCATCTTCTGAAACATTCTTCTGGCAATCCTAGAGTATCCTACAATTTTTACAAGAGGTTAAAAAACAGGTATGTTTATCTCTGCTCCATTCCTCTTTGATAAAACAATAGCAACAATATAAAGACACCATTTCCAATAACAACAATATAATAACAACCAGAAAAAAAGACAACTTCTAACCACAAAAATATAACACTGCCACCAACAAAATGTGGCTACTATTTTTCTGTTCCTATGAAAAGTAATATCTCATTCAAACTTAACAACAATAATCCCAGCATGGTGACACACACCTGTAATCCCAGCACTTGGGAGGCTGAGACAGAATGATTGCTGCAAGGCTGAGATCAACCTGGGCTACGTAGTGAGTTCAAGGCCAGCCTGGGCTACATAGCAAGACTTTATTTCAAGAAAAAAAAAGCAAAAACATTATAATAATCCTATTTTGCAAATGAGGAAAACAAGGCACAGAAAAATTGAATGACTAATAAATTGAAATGCAAGTTCTATTCTTAGCCCATAAGCTCTACTGGCCCCCTAAAACCTATACAGCTGATCCCAATATAAACTGGTCCCCCTACAAACCCTTCCTTAAAGCCTCTTTCTCTAAACGATGCTGCTGCTTCTCTAATATTCTATTTTTCCCTGAACTTCCACTTTCCTTCCAATATTCCAAGACATTTATTTAAGTACTCCTACCATGTTTTGGCCCTTAGTGACATCTAGATGTTCCGCAACTCTTGAACTCGCTAGGTAGCCCCAGGCTGGCCTGGAACTTGCAAACTTCCTGACTCAGGCTAGCATTACAGATGTGCACCACCAAGTATGGCTCCTCTGAATTGCTAATGCAGTTAATATCTTAACATCTCATGCCTGGCTTGCTGGTAATTAATGCATTCAAATTTAACAAACTTTTATCATACCCAAAATGGCTGAGCAATATGTTAACAGTGCAGAAACAAAAGATGAAAAGACTTGACCTACAATCTTGATAAGTTCACCTCTTATCTTTTCTCCCTAACTGTGTTGATGTCCCATTGAAGGCAAAGAGGAAGACATATTTATTTTACATTGAAGACTCTAACACAGTCTTTCAAAATTGGAGCAGACTCTCAGTCATTTCAGAAACATTTTACTTAATGATTAAACTAATGGCATGATGCTATATCATCAATCCCAGAATCCTTAATACAAATAACTCTTCATGGTAGGCTAATATCAGTTGAGATTGTCCCAACATTGGACAGTAGAACTCTTGACTGATGGAAAATTTGAGGTGAACTTAATTTCAGAGTGAATATGAATTAGTCCATACTTCTTGTGTAAAAAAAGTGGCTGAGGGTGCAGCTCAGCAATAGAGCACCTGCCTAACATGTGCAAGGTCTTGGGTTCAACACCCTAGTGCTAAAAATAAAATTCTATGTAAAATTCAACTAAATGTCAAATAATAATAGAAATTATGCAAAAGTACCTGCATTTTATAGAGGCTACTGAAACTCAGGTTCAAAATGTTAAAAACTAGCAAATAGCAGATCACAAATTTTTTCCTCGGTCTCTTCCCACTGCATTCCTAAATTTCCTTAATTTATATCTGTGTCTTAGAAATAGACCTTCACAGGGGAAATTCTGTCTGTGTACTTCAACATACCTCAAAGTTATTGTAAGTCACTCAAAGGCAAGAAACAGAAGACTTCTTGTCAGAAGGTTACTTTTTCTTCTATCTCCAGCTCTGCCCACCTCCACTCCTACTCCATCATTCATATCACAATTTTTCCAGCCCTCATTCCCTAGGTTTTCTTACTTCATCAGTGTGTTTATTTTTACTTTGAAAAAAGTCTATTAGTGGAAAATATAGTTCAGAGGAGTGGTAGTGTGTAAAAATCAGCCTTTCAAGTGCATAGACTCTCAGAGTCTCAATAGAAAGTAGGACCACAGTAGGGAACAAAGGGCACCCTCCTATTAAGATAATTCAAGAAGGATGTAATGACGAAATAGTTAATAATGGGTTTCCTTTGTTAATAAATATGTAATAGATATGTTTTCTTGGAAATAGCTGATACTGTCCTTAGATTTGAAGAGACAAGAAGGAAAAGATACAGGAAGGAGGGAAACTCATTTTAAAAGGAGTGGCAGACTTGCAAAGCACATAAACACAAGGCCCTGGGTTCAACTCTGAGTACCGAAAAAAAAAAAAAAAAGAGTGGCAGAGTGAGCCTAAGATGGTCTCAAAGAGATAGACACTCCTATTGCAGTGCTACTCATAATAGCCAAATGGTGGAATCAGCCTACATGCCCAGCAACAGATCAATGGATAAAGAAAATGTAGAAATACACTAAATGAAGCATTATTCAGCCATTGTTGTTGTTGTTGGTAGCTGCTGTCGAGTCAGTATCCGACTCATAGCGACCCTCATAGGGTTTTCAATGGCAGACTGTTTCGGGATTGCCTTGGGAGTGGATTGCCAGGTACTTCTCCCATTTTTGTGGTGCTGGGAATTGAACTCAGGACCTCAGAGACTGCAGCACAGCGCTCTACCAACTGAGCTAAATCCCAGCTCCCATTCAGCCATTAGGAAGAATAAAATCATGTCATTGGCAGAAAAACAGGAACAGGAGATCATCATGTAAAGTGAAATAAGTCAAACTCAGACAGACAAGTATGGCATGTTTTCTCTCATAAGTGAAGTTAAAAAAAAGACATGAAAGTAAAAGGGGAACTATTACAGAATAGGAAGACCAATGACAAGGGACAGGGAGATAAGTATGGGCAATAGAAGAGATCAATATGATCTAAGTACTTTATATACATGTATGAAAATATCATAATGAAACTCACTATTTTTTACAATTAATATACAAATAAAAAGAAAGGTGGAGCCCAGGGAATAAAAACTATGGGTTATCTCTTCTCTTACTCTCATTCTTTGCCAGGGATTCCAGTTGGCCTAATCCAATGGAAACAAGAAGCCACTGATAGACTTCATATAGGACATCCTCCCTGGGTAAAGAATATATCATAAAATGTAGAGAGAGGTTAAAATGGATTGAATAGAACAAATGGAAGATCTGAGGCACAAGTAGGAAAGTAATCCTCAAATATTGGCCAGGTATCACATGTGACTCATGTGACTATCAGCTTGTCTTGCTGTGAGGACTTGTAGGTTGTTGTGATGCTGAAAGTGATGCCACCAGTATTTCAGATACCAGCAGGGCCACCCATGGTGGACAGGTTTCAGCTGAGCTTCCAGATGAAGATGGACAAGGGAGAAGGACCAGGCAACCCACTCCCAAAACAATTAGCCATTGAAAACCCCATGAATAGCAGAGAAGCACTGTCAAATATTGTACCAGAGTATGAGCATCCCAGGCTGGAAGGCATTTAAGAGATGATTGGGAAAGAATTGCCTCCTCAAAGTAGAGTTGACCTTAATAATAGGAATAGAATAAAATCCCGGGACCTCCTTTCAGTGATGTGGCCTGACTCAAAGTGAGAAAAAATACAGCAGCTGCATCATTGGGCTCAAACATAAAAAAAATGTGTGCATGGCATGGTGTTTGATAATGTTTCATTCTATTGTACATAGGGTCACTATGAGTCAGAACAATATCACGTGTTTTGTATAGATAATAGAACTATTAAATAATCAAAGGTTCATACTATGAAAGAATATTAAGCTCAAAATAAGAAGTGTATATTATGTGGGGTGCCCTCATGAATATTTTTTACATTTTACTAGTGGTATATTAACATGTATATCAATGGAAGGGCTGAACTAACATTAACCACCACTCTCTACACTGATTTATCATCAGAAATGTACAAAATTCCCACCATCAGGACCAAAGATTACCAGTCATGGGATATATGCTACTCATGCCTTGGAAGAGTTCATGTGCTACTGGGGACTTTGTAGTGTATATATAGATGTATGGGCAAAAAGTGTAGTGAGAATAGCACCTTGGAAGTAGGAAACCAGCTATCACACCATGGACCACAATGTCCTCACCAATAAAATGGAGAAATAATATCCACTCCAATCATGAAGAAAATGCTGCTATCACAGATACCCAAAAGGCTCCAATAAACTGAAAAGTGTTGAACACACTTAAGGCCTTCATTGTTGTCTCTTTATTTAGGTATATCAGATCTTCCCAGATGAGTGAAATTTTCCTGGGATCAGAGATGGCTCATTTTCCAGAATATCTGCTATAGACTCTGGCATACAGCAGATGCTCAATAAAGTTTTTTGTTGACATCTAGATACATTCTAGTACATTCCCAGTATATAATGGGATTCATTCATGCCATAATCCCTAACACAGTGGTTTTACATGGAGAAACAAAGATAGAAAGTTAAGTAAAAGGAATTTTGGTGAAATCTGATGATCAGTGCATTCTACAGCATGTTACTGTTTGTAGAAATCCTTCAGAAAAGAGGACCTAGAGGAGGGGCAGGTGCAAGCATTCATCACCAGGAAGGAGAGAGCATCAGTCAAGAAGTGCCATTGGCAGCCCAAGTACTCTTAGCGGAGGCACAGGTGCAGGTGTACATCTGCCCTAAGCCTAACCCACTTCCAGAGCTCTTTTCTCTAGAGAGCCACCCACCTTTCCTTAACCAGCCATGCCCTTGCAAGACTTCTTGACATTATCCCTCTCAATCAGAGCTCTTTCTTGCTGTCTCTTAAAACTGAAACCTTTTATGGTGTACATAAGCCAGAGGTGACACAATTAAATGAAACTATTTGTCATATAAAATTTACATCAGCAGGAATTAAACGTCAAATAACTTAGGATTGACAGCCTCCACTGAGTCGTAAAGACTCTAAATTAGTCTTGTGAAGGGTATTCTCATATAGTCCCTAATAAACTCCACTCTATCTGAGACTTACTTCCCAAAGTGTAAAAGGAGAATGTCAATGATGAGATTGCCATATGCCTCACAAAAATTTGAATGGAGATTTAAAAGTCATCCTTTACTAACTATGGCACTTTCTTGATGCATGGAAAAACTAGAATAGACAATATCGTTTAAAGGAAAGTGCAGCAGTAAGAAAACTTGAATCCTTTCTCTGACTGTTTTCGTTGTGTGACCTTGGGGCAATTGTACCACTTCTCTTATTTAGAGGTATCATCATCCACTAGTCTTAAGTGCTTCGTGCAGCTATTTTTTCTTAATTGAGCTTATTCTGCAAAGCAATTTTAGACTTACAGAACAAATGAACAGAAACTACAGAGAACTCCCATATGCCCCCTTCTTCCTCCATTTTCTATGCTCTCATTTTCTCCCATCTTGCATCAGTATGGTACATAAGTCACAACTGAGGAGCAAGTATTGATATATTATTATTAATTGAAGTCCATAGTTTGCAATAGGTTTCACTCTCGGTGTTATGTAGTTCTATGGGTTTTGACAAATATCCAGTGTCATATACCTGCCATTACATTATCACATACAGTCATTTCATTACCCTAAAAAAATCCACCTTTGCATGGGACAAATTTTAGGATTAAGGGAAATAATGGGGTACTTTTTTAGCCACAAAACTCAAAGTAAAGGTCATCTTGTAGCAGCAATAGCTTTCGTCCTTTCATTTAGTAAACTTAATATTTAGTACTAGGGATGTGAAGATGAATAAGACACTGCTCATATCTGGTAGGTACTGGGAAATATGCATAATATGCATACTGATGACAACCATGTATTATGATGTTCTTCATAGCAGATATCTACAAAGTATACTAACATAAGCACTTGACATGCACTAACTCTGTACCCACAACAGTTGCATGTTTTATATAATTTCATCTCATGAAACCCTCCCAGCCACCCATAGGGTAGATGCTATCATCACCAGCCTTTCACATATGAGAGTCTCCTCTATCAGGAATACATAGAGTTCCAGTGAAGAGGTGACTGTGCTAAGTTTCTAAAACAATTGGGTTCCATGCGGACAAGTAGAGGAAAAGGGAATATAAAACAGAGGAGCAAAGGGAAGAAGTGGACATAAAGTTGCAATGTGTATATGTGCTCAGATACCGGAGTGAGTTATTGGGTTCAAACAGGGCAAAAAGGATGTTGCAGGAAGAAATGACACTTGAAAGACAAAAGCTAATTCATGCAAGGTTTTGTGTGCCGTTCAGCAGTTAGTTCTTTATTCTACAGGCAAGGGAGTACATGGAAAGTTTTTATATGATTTATTCATGCCCTTGAAAATGTCATTCCAGAGAAGACTTAGAACAGTTTGGAATGCTGAAAGTTAATTTTGAGACTCAGTTTTATGGATGGCACTTGGTGAACACATACTATGTACTGACACTGTCCAAAGCCCTTCATATAAAGTGCCTCACTTATTTGTCTCCCCATTTGGGGCCAAGCAGGAGATGATGGGAATCTGTACCAGAGGGCATGGGTAAGATGACATATATTATAGAGATGTTACAGAGACTGCTATAGTTTGGATCTTAAATGCTCCTGAAAGGCCCACATAGTAAAAACTTATTTCCCAGAGTGGTGCTGTTGGAAAGCTGTGGAAACTTTCAGAGGTGGAGCCTAGTGGGAGGTCATCAGCTCATTGAGAGGCATGCCCTTGGAGGGGTCTCAGGTTCTTCTTCTTCCCCTGTTTCTCTCTCTGGCCATGAGATAAGGAGGTTTGTTCTGCCATGTGTTTTTGCCTTGATGCACTTCCTCACCATAAACCCAAAACAAGGGGGGCCAATTAATCACTCTGAGAAATCTCTAACACTGTGAGCAAAAATAAGCCTTCTCTCATTTTGTAAGTTAATTATTTCAGGTATTTGTTATAGTAACAGAAAGCTGACTAACACAAAGATCAAAAGGGTAAGGCTTGTGTACCATTTACAGAAAAATGTTTGGTCCAAAATCTTTTAATTGAGCAGGTAAATTGTTGATGATCCTATGTATTCAGAACAGTAATAAATGAGAATTATCAGGTATAATGTTTGGTCCAAGATATTTGACTTAAGCAGGTAAATTGATGATGATCTCTTATAGTCAGAATAGTAATAAAGGAGAATTATCAAGTGTATAGTAAAAGAGGGTCTGGGATTTAGCTCAGTTGGTAGAGCACTGTGCTGCAGTCTCTGAGGTCCCAAGTTCAATTCCCAGCACTGCAAAAATGGGAGAAGGACCTGGCAATCCACTCCCAAGGCAATCCCGAAACAGTCTGCCATTGAAAACCCTATGAGGGTCGCTATGAGTTGGATACCAACTCGAAGGCAACTAACAACAACAACAACAACAATAGTAAAAGAGAGTTCAGATTTGTTTGTATCGCAGTTGGTTTACCTGTAGATTACCCAAGTGGTGATGGATACTCAGTTTGATTGTTTAGCAGAAGTGATGAGGCTAAAGACAAACACACACACACACACACACACACACACACACACACACACACACACACACACACACACATACACACACACACACCAGACAGAGAGAGAGAGAGAAATCATCAGCACATAGGTGCTGCATCAAGATGACCTGAGAGAAGATGAAACCTGGCCTAGGATAACAAATGGAATGAGGAGACCACAGCTCCATGCACATGCCCCACAGTGAGCTTTGTGCTCCTGGAGGGCTGGTACCATGTCCTGGTTACCTTGGAGACCCAGGCCACCATTCTCCTGGCCACTAATGCAATGCCACTTTGTTTCTGTTAGGCAGGACCTGTTACAAAATGGCTCCTCCCTATAAGGTGTACCTTCTTCTACCCACTATCCCCCAGTCCTCAAAAGCCCACCAAAAAGCCTGCCAAAACTTGACTCAACTCTTTGAGCCTATCAGATCCCTCTGCCCACCTGCTTCCTACCTATCGCAATATGACACGTCAATTACCACTTCCTCTTCCACTTCCTCTTCCGACCTAGAGCCCATAAAACTTCCCCTCTTCCTCCCCCAGTGGCTGTTCTCTCCTTTGCTAGAGACAGCCCCAGCAGCTTCTCCCAATAAAGCTCTGTTGAGTTTACATGTTTTTGGCTCCTTACCTAACAGTTGGTATCAATGGTATATTCAATAGTGGCAGCCACAGGGTGAGATGCTGTCAGATAAAGCATGGAGAGGTAAAATTTTTAAATATTCCCCAATTCATTTTTTCTTCCATAGGAATTTTTTTCTCATCATCGTCGTCATCATCATCATCATCATCATTATCATCTTTGTTTTTTGTCTCACTATCATCATAATCATTATTTGCAACCCTTCTGATAATACATATAGAGTAAAATAATGTGGCTGATTATCTCAGAGAAGATAAAAATACAAGATCAACATTTAATATAAGTAATCTTTTCTAAACCTATAGCATGTGGAAACATACATATACATGTCTTGAAATCCATTATTTTTTAAAGGAACAGGCAGGTGCTTGATAGAGAATTATATTCCTATTATTCTAAAAATGTTGACTTATAACTAAATAACTATGACCTAATAGAAAAGACCTAATATTTCTAGATAAATAGTATATTGGAAAGAGAATGCAGAATATGTCAGAGCTAGGGTCACTATGAGTTGAACTCGACTCAACGGCACCTAACAACAAAACAACAGGTGGGTCTCACCCAAAAGTTCTAGAAGTTTAACCAGCAAGTGTAAAGGCTCACCCTCCTGAGGGAAGGGAACTGCAGTGGGCCAAGAGTTGTGGAGAATTGAAGACCCCTGGCACAGCCTTCACCCACAGACTGATGGGAGTTAGTATATAAATATCTTCAGTCCCTTGATGGGATAACTCTGAAACATGTGTTCAGTGCTGGCTCCCAGAGTCCCAGTAGAATTGAGATCCAATTACTTACAGGAAAATCCCCCACTTGAGATCACAGCCTTTATTAGTTGTTCTCCTTTCTGTCCACTACCTACTAATGTTTCCCAGGATCACTTCCCAAATAATCTACATACACGATAATCCTTGTCTCAGGACTGATAATAGAACTTAAATAAAAAAGATGCCTTGTGAGATGAGTTCGTCTGTCACAGCTGCAGGGAGAAAGATGGGAATGATTCATAGCTAATGCCCTTACATTGCTCTGGGATAACATGAAGCAAGGCCATCTTTATAGGAAGAATTTGAGGGGTGGATAGAGTTGTGCAAGAACTGTTATGTGGAACAGATGAGGAGACCAACTGAGGCCATGTGAGAGGATTGCCCAGCAGCATTGAGAATAGAGCTAAAGTTGGAAAGCCCACCTGCACAGCCATATGCTTTCCCCTACCTACAGCATAAGGCCATCTGGGAGGGGGAGCAGAGGCACAGATGGACAGGTGGATAAAAGGAGGGAGTGTGTAGGGAAGTTGCAACATAAGTCCTAAGGTGTGAGAAAATGGGGCATGTTCATGGCAAGAGTGTCCAAAGTGAACCACCAGGGCCCAGGGGAGCCAGGAAAACCATGACTGGAATGGTAGGGAAGGGAGAAGAAGTTTGAATAGTATGTGTGATCAGAGAAAGGAAGCAAGTGGGCTGGAAGAACAGGAATTTTTGTTTGGACATGGGTAACATTGTGCATAATATTTAAAATATGGATCAGTCCTAAAGCATGACAATGACCAGAACCAGGCTATGGGAGAGGGACATTGTCAAATGTCCCAGAACCCAACAACCCAATATGTGTGGTCTGACCACGATGAATGAAATCATATCTTATTCTGTAGATGCTGCATAGAACTGCTTTAGATTTGCCGATTATTATCATACTTTGGGCTGTCATTGAGCCTTCAAAGAACAGGAAGGATATCATTTTTTCTCTTTCATTTCTTATTACCCTCCTTCCAGGACAGTTCTCCAGCTGGCCTTTGACCAACCTAATTGTTCCCTCTTTCTCACTTGTTCTGAAAAATCATTTTAGAATGTGCTTGAAATGTAATACCTAACTAAGTAAGGAGAGCATGGCCGTGAAATTCTGGGTTCTATTCTAGCCTGCCTCAACCCCTGAGGAATAGAATGTTCTTCAATGCTCTAGCCCAGTGAGCCCTGTTGTATCTGAGGACAGACTGCCTTTTGAGGCATCTTTCCTGATCCTTGGGAGATGATGGGCTTACAATGAATCCTGGTTTCTGTTGCCCCTTGCTATGCATCTGTTAGGGAATAAAGCCAACTTGTGTGTGTGTGTGTGTGTGTGTGTGTGTGTGTGTGTGTGTGTGTGTGTTCTGTCTCACTGGACTAAGTTGCACAATGAGCCTGTTTCACATTCCTCTGTCTTCTCCTACATGTATGGAGTTGGAATTACATGCTATGACTTTGTCATATTGATCTAATCATCACCAGGAAAATAAAGATGAGCACTTAGAAGTCATCCCATTCTTGTAACAAGAATTCTAAGATTTCTTCTCTCTCTGTCTCCCTGATCCCCACATTTCCCATTAACTAAATGTAAAATTTCTAAACTCAAAACCCACAATCTGTTCTATAGCCTGTGGGTCTAGCTCAGTTCTAGACTCCCAGAAGCTGCTCAACAAAGTCATAATCCTGGGGAGAACAAAAGTGTTAGATTTTCTAGGCTGGCAGAGACTCAGGCAAGCTCATACACACTCAGAAGGCATCTGCACACCACACACATTTTAAACTGAAGAATGTTCCTTCTGGCTCCCTCATCCACTTCAACCTGCAGAGTTTTGAATTAATCAATGGGTAGGGTTGTGGCTTGCTATAAACAGGCACATCACCAAAGCCACAATGGCACTTCCTTTCCCCAGTAGACTGAGCAACACTTGGTAACAATAAATATTGCTAGAAGAACAAAAATCCCATCTAACACTTCCAAGGCTGACAAGGCCTTGATTGGTGTGTGTTAATGGGGGGCCCCTGACTCCCTCATTATTAATTACGCATCAATGACACATTTGCTTGTGTGACAGAGTATGAGGGGAGGCGCATCTTAACAAACTTGGCACGCCTGGGCCCAGGAGCCCTGGGAGCCTGCGCAGGGACAATTATTAACATAAAACTGTAACCGTCTTGCCTAGACTGGCAGAGAAAATGAGATCTCTGCTCCAAAAATTGCTGATGCTGTACACTTCAGCATGCTTACAGAGAGGGGCAAGGTGACAAACAGCTGTCTAAGAAAGGAAGAAGTTGCCTTTATTAATACAATATCACCATCATCACTATCATCATTTTCACGATTATAACACTTAAAAGATTCTGGGATATTTTTATCAAATATCTAATAAATCCTGTCTATGAAGGCAGGAACTACTTTTCCCTTATACTCAGTGCCATACACATTGCAGACATCCCACTAATATTTAGGGACTGAATGAATGAACTAATCTAAGAAGGGTGCAGTTGTATCGGCATTGTCACTGTGTCCATATCTCTGATGAGAGAACTGAACTGCAGACTATTTTAGGGACTGACTCAGAGTCACACAGGTAATAGGACACACTGTCAGGACTCAGTCTCAGGTTTTGTGCTGCAAGGCCCATGCTCTATTCCCTACACTCACTCACGAGAGCATTGTGAATGAATGTGAGCATTAAGAATATCCTTGTGGCCAGGTGTGGTGGTGCATGCCTGTAATCACAGCGACTCGGGAGACGGAGGCAGGAGAATCGCAAGTTCAAGACCAGAGGTAGTCTTTGTAACCCTGTCTCTAAAAGTAAAAATTGGGCTGGAGGTGCAGCTCAGTGGTCCAGCACTTGCAGAGGATACAGACGCGAGGCCCTGGGTTCAACCCCCAGTACTGCAAAAAAAAAAAAAAAAAAAAAAAACAGAATATCCTTGTCATAATAATTAAGTGGTGGCCACCCCCTCCTCATCAGTGGTGCATTTGCTAGAAGGACACATACAAAGTGCTGAACTCTGCTGACTGCCACAGAAGAGAGGTTTTGCCCAGACACTGGTCTCTGCAAATGAAGCAGTGATGCCCTGTTGGGTGTAGCATGAGGGGTCTGGGTCATCAGGATGACCACTCACAGAGCAGTGCTCCCTCAGCTAGCTCCAAAGCAAAGGGCTCCTTATTAATTACAGCACATAACAGCCATCTTACCCTCTGCTTGTCTGCACCAGTACCACTGTGGCAATTGATCCCATTAGATCTTGGAAGCTAGGCAGGGTTGAGCCTGATTAGTTCTTGGACGGGAGACCATCTGGGAATGCCAGGTACTGTGGGCTTGGGAGAAGGACTCAGCAACTCACTCCCAAAACCCAATCAACCACTGAACACTCTATGAATAGCAGAGAAGCACTGACAATATTGTTTCAACTGTCGTATATAGGGTGACTATGAGTTGGATACTGACTCGACAGCACCTTACAACAACCACCACCCTCTGCTACTCTGTCCTTAGCCTAGACTTGGCTTTTCTCTAGTATGGCTTTTCCTGGCTCCTACAGCATACAACACTCTGGAGTTCTTCACCTGCTCCAAATAGCTTTGCCCTTCAGCACTCCCAAATATGATCACAATTCACTTTCCATACTGCAAAAGCCAAATTGTTGCTGCTAATCTGGAGTCCATTTGCCCCTTTGCCTCCCAGAATGCCATAGGCTATACTCCTTAAGGTGTGGAGCATTGAATATCCATACTTATATGACCTGGTCCTTTCTGGAACATTAATGTCACACTGATTGTCATAAAGGCACCAAAGAAACCTGGAAATAATGAATGTTTTCTCTTCGAGACTCAGAACATCCAAATCCCTGGTTTGATGAATGAATGAATGCCTTCATCATAATCTTCCTACAAGAAGTTGATGCTGGATCTTTTAGACACCATTGTACAAACTATAAGACTAATGAAAGTCCACTGCCAGAGAAATGTGAGGAGAGATTTCATTTATGGACTCTAATAAGCTCTTGCAGTCAAAGGAAAAGGGCTGTTCTTACAGAATTATTCAATGCTAGCCATGCCCCTGTGATAACATGATAGTTAATCTGATAATCACGATGGGTACTAAGTAAGGAATGGGCAAGCAGCATACACAGCATGGATAAACCAGATAAAGGGATGATTCTTGTTCTGGGCAGGATGGAGTGGAATAGTGTGAGATTTCATCACAGTACTCAGTACAACTTAAGCTCTCCTTCTTTCCCCTGAGGGTTCCAAATAACTAACTCCTACACTCCTGATATTTTCCTATACAGCATGCATGCCCTTTCTGGCAATAGCACCTGGAGGCTACTACTGGGAAAGCCTTAGGATATTCCTCTTCTCCTATAATCCAGATTCTTCTTATTCTGTCTTGCTAGCCCCACATAATTGCTATCTTATGTTGGTCTCTATTTGAATATTGCTTTGGGAGATTGTCTATTTCTTCTTTTGCAATTATTTAATTTTTTCTTTTCAGGCCTGTTATTTATTATGTTATTAAGGATAGTTTGTTTCTGGTATCAATACAATTATTTCTTAAATTGATAACTATGAATTAAGTTTCTCTGATGTTCTTGACATTGTATCTTCTAAGAATGCCCATCATTTCTGTGGGCACAGTGCTGGTCCTGTCTATCTCTTTTCATGTGAGTGCTGTGTGTCCTCACTTTCTTCTATGCATTGTTGGCACACTGTCAATCTTACACGACAGAAACCTCCTCAAAGCTTTCTTAACCAAAAGCAGATTGTCTCATCAAATAAAAATATGGACACCACAACATTCTGAAGGTGACACCATTAAACACGTCCCTAGTGTCAGTATCTCAGAAGTGTCACTCTTTATTATATCAACTAGGCTCCACATGTATCTTTGTACACACTGCTCTTGGTCCATGTAGACTTGAAACACATACAAAGAAATATAAGAGTTCAGTTTTCCAGTCCCTAATGCTGGATTAGAAATCACTACAGCATGAACAGCAATACTGGAGTCCCTTGTGAGTCCTTGCTTACTTGAAGAAAATAATAGAAGTCCAAGAGTGCATAACTATACCTCACAGAGGACCACAGCAACCTTAACTATAATAATAAAAAGAAAACTTCAATACAACTTCTGAGATTGCCTGTTCAAAATTCAACATCTTTCAGCAACCTTTCTACTTATATAATACAGAAGACTATTCTAGGCCAAGAATTAAAAGCAATTGTCTATTTTATTAAAAAATAAGTAAATAGTAAACTGGCAATAAACATTTGCAGCCACTGTTATACTGAAGTACTCATACCCTCTCTAGTAAAATAACATGAGATAGTGGTAATTGCTGCTGCCTGCTCAAGTCTTAGCATACTGGACTAGCCCAGGATTACTTAACATAATATGAGTGCTCCACAAGTTCCAACATACACATTTCAGTGCCTGTATTTGCAAACACAGTAGTCTCCCTGTTATCAACAGTCTCACTTTACACAGTTTAGTTAGCAAAGGTCAACTGTAGTCTAAAATTATTAAATGGAGAAATTCCAGAAACAAATTTATCAGTTTTAAGTTGCACACCATTTTGAGTACTGTGATGAAATCTCACACTATTCTCCTCCATCCTGCCCAGAACAAGAATCATCCCTTTATATGGTTTATACATGCTGTGTATGCCGCCTGCCCATTCCTTACTTAGTACCCATCGTGGTTATCAGATTAACTATCATGTTATCACAGTGTTTGTGTTCAAGTAACTCCTACACAGTCACTTAACAATATGTTACAATGCCTCACTTCTCCTTGTCACAGAGACATTGTACCATTATACATCATCACAAGAAATGTGAGTATAGTAAATAAGATATTTTGAAAGAGAAGGAGAAAGGCCATATTCACATAACTTGTATTACAAGATACTGTTACAAATATTCTATCATTAGTTATTGTTGTTAATCTCTTATGTTATCATAGTTATGAACGTATGCATATGAAGGTAAAAATATAGTGCTAGTACCATGGTGTATTAGTTCTCGGACCAAAATATCTTACAGAAACAACTGTAAGGAAAAAAGATTTATTTTGGCTTATGGTTTCAGAGAATTCAATCTAAATTTGTTTGGTCCCATGTATCATGGTTTGACTATAAAGTGTCCCCTAATGCTCATGTGCTTTAATATTGAGTCCCTAACTGGTGGTGCTGTCGTGGGAGATTATGGAACTTTGGGAGGTGGAGGTAGCTTAGTAGAAGTAGTTCCCTGGGAACAGGTCTTTGGAAGTTTTTACCCCTGACCCATAGCCCAGGTCCCTCTCTATTCCTGGCCCACAGTGCTATGACAGGCCCTGCTGTCACCACCACTATGCTTGCCCTGCTTCCATTACAGATGAATTCTCTAACTGTGAGCTCCCAATAAACCTGTGCCCTCATAAGTTTGTTTGTGTTATTTTTCCTGCTACAGTAATGATAACAGCTGACTAATACACCATGTATTTGGCTAGGACATCATGGTGGCAGGAGTGTGTTCATATCATAGCAGGAAGACAGATGTTCACATCCAGTAGACAGGAAGCACAGAGCTAGACAGGAAGCAGCCAGGGATGATAAACCCCAAGGATGAATCCCCAGTAACCCACTTCCTCCAGCTATGTCCCAAAGTTTCCAGAACCTCCCAGAATAGTGCCAAGAATTGGGGACCAAGTGTTCAGACACATGAGCCAGTGGGAGATGTTTTATATTCAAACCATTACATGTGGTTCTAGGTATCCTTTGGGGGTTAAGGAATGTATCCCATAAGGATAAGGGAGAATTACTATAGCAACTCCAATTAACTTAGCTTTAAGCAATCATCAAATACGATCACCCAAAGTATGATTATATTTATCGCCTTTATAGATACTTCTGGCGTATTACTATTTGTATTCATTATCTGTTGCTTAGCAGCAAATTACACCTTATGTTTACAGTTTAAAACAATACACATTAATTATGTCAGAGTTTCTGAAGGTCAAGAGTCTGGGTGTGGCTCAGTTGGATCCTCTGCTTCAGGATCTCTCTCAAAAACAATCAAGGTATCACAGGCTCTACTGGAGAAAAATACAGTTTCTAGACCATAGATGTTGGTAAGATTCAACTCATCATGGACTATTGAGTTAAGGACCCCAATTAATAGATGGCAGTTGGCTGGAAACCACCCCTCAGTTCCTTGCCATGTGAACCAAAATGGCAGCTTGCATTATCAAAGTAAATAAACCAAAAAGGCAATAGAGTTTGCTAGCAAGAGAGAAGTCACAGACTTTTGTAACCTAGTCACGGAAATGATCATTGCTGTGTTCTATCAGAAGGAAGCCACCAGATCCAATTCATAATCAAGGGTCAGGGATTACACAAGACTGTAAATATCAGGAAGAAGTGTTGTTAAGGACTTTCTTAGAAGTCTGCCCATCACATTGATACTTGAACATCATCAAAATAAAAATATACCTATGTGTGATTTTTAATTTCTTTGGCAAACAATAAAAAAAAATGATCAGGACAGTTTTAATGTGAAAAAGGGATGTTCAAGCCATGTAAAGACCTGATGTACTTCATAAACCAATGTCTTACAGTAGCCCAAATACAAATGAATGAGAAAATTAAATGCTCACACAGCACAATAGAAAAGTGCAAAATATCAAGTAATCTAATATGGTCATCAGTGCCATATTCACTTTATAACTGGTAGATTCAAGAAAACACTATTAGCCGTATTAAATTAATAGCATGTTTCTGCAGTCATGTTTACCTTATAAGTAGTAGATTAGTTTCAGGAAAACATTATCAGCCATATTAAATTGATAGTATTCTTCAAATGTTATCAGAATGGCAACTGAGTTGTTTGCATATTTCATACATTCTTTCCATTTAAGCGTTAAGCTACAAGCACAAGAAGATTGTGCTTAGAGTATCTGGGTATATGTGTTTAGGTAACACAGTAATAGAACCATGTGGCATGTTACTGAAGCTTAAGAAATACTACTTTTAGGTTTCTGGACAGATGCCTCAGCATTCAGAAGAGCGTATAGATTCAGGATTCTGAGACATAACCAATTAGCATGTGACTATTTCATAAACTCTGTTTTGGCAATAGTTTTTTGAGATATTAAACTAAAACATTCTCCATTCCCTATGAATTTATTTGCCCTTTGTTACCTACCATCTTGTGAATCAGAAGAAGGAAGATCAAATCTAAAATATAAGGGTCATTCCATGAGACTGAATTTCAAATTGGATTTTTGGAATATAGGATAAAACAATAATTCTAAAGGTCTGGCTGGGTTGAGAAAGAAAATGATGTTCCAGATTCTAAAATCTACCCTCTATCTATATATCAAAACCAAACTTATAATTGAAGGATAGAGTCATGGGTAGAGAGAATCAAGAACAGGCAGCCCAACAGGAAAGAGAGTGTTTCACTGCTGAAAGGCAGTAGAGAGAATCATAAGGGTAAGTAGAAAGCTGAAGTTCAACCATTTCCTCACTCTCTCTCTCTGTAATCAAAGCTTTAAGGGTGGGAAGAGGAAGATGGCAAGGGAGTATAACCCTCCCCATCAGGAGGGAATCTAGAACACTGGAAGTGATTCCCCCACCTCCCTGAACTTAACAAGGGGAGTGGCCACCTCAGAGAGGTGCTGCCTTTGCCAATTGGTTGTATGCAACCATGGACTAAGAGAGGCAGAGCTGATATGGCAGAAGGAAGCACTTAGAGGGTTTCACAGGATGGTGTTCCAAAAGAGACCTGAGGCTGTGATAAGGCGCAGCAGGTTGTGTGGGGCTTAGACATTCTAGTCACTTACATAAAATAAGCTTTGGCCCACTATTGGTAAACTAAAAAAAAAAAAAAAAAAAAAAAAAAAAAAAAAAAAAAAAAAATCTCATCAGAAAGCCCATATTCACAAGCGTTTCTTCAAATCATTAGTGGAAACTGATATAAAAGGAATTTTTTTTAATGTTTCTAAGGAGTCCCATATGGTGTTTTATAGATGCCTGTCATCTTGTAATACCCATGTTCTAAGAAGAAAGAAATAGGAAAGGCATCTCAACACTAGCTACACGAAGCACAGATACATTTTAGCCCTACCTCAGGTGATTGCCAGGGGCTCCTCCAGGGCCTCACCACCTCCCTCTATCTATATACCCTCTATCTATATCACCTGTCAGCCAGCTGTCTTTGGTGGAAAGCTTTCCAGGCGCCTAAGGTTGATTTAACATGACAAGGCTGCCTCCAGAGTGCCAAGTAGGCAGAGGGCTTTGCCTGAGAAACTAGAGACTCCAAATCTGCAGTCTTTGGGGATCCCAAGAATTCTGACACAGGATTCACTAAATGTTTGCACACTAAGGCACTTGCTAGCTGGCTCTGGCATGCATGCACGCTCGCTCTCACTCGCTCTCTCTCTTTCTTGCTCTCTCTCTCTCCTCTTTCCCCTTTAAGCCTAGCTAAACTCATGGAGCTTCACTTCATCCTCTTCTTTTTTTTTTTTTTTTTTTTTTTTTGCCACACTTGGACGTTGAACCCTGGGCTTCACGCATACTTTGCAAGGCCCCTATCATTGGGCTGCACCTCCTATCCAGTTTTTATTTTATCTTGAGACAGGGTCTTGCTAAATTACACAGGCTGCCTCTAGCCTCGAACCTACAATCCTCCTTCCTCTGCCTTCCAAATCACTGGGATTATAAGTATGAGCCACTGCACCCAACTATCATCTTTCTTTCACTCAGGAAAATGGGACAGTGTCCCATGCATCTTAGCTCTTTCTAGAGGTCCCTCTACCTACAAAGGAGACCACAGCACTTACAGCCCAGTAGAATGAGTCAGAAAGAAACTAGGTGAGCTCACCCACTTTCCTGCATGTCTGCAATTTCTGATCTGTGATATGGCAGGGTTTCGGTCCTTTCATGAATGGCACAGACTGTGTAGCTTAGAGACCATATACATTTACTTCCCACAGTTCTGGAGGCTGGGAAATTCAAGATCAGAATGCAGCTTGATTTGGTGTCTGGCAAGGGCCCACTGTATGGTTCATAGATGGTCATAATCTTGCTGTGTGTTCACATGATACAAAGATGGTGAGTTCACTGAAGTGCCCTTTTTTTGAGGTAGGGTCTCACTAAGATGTGCAGGCTGGCTCTACCCTCAAACTCATGATCCTCCTGCCTCAACCTCCCAAGTCATTTGGAATTACAGGCATGTGCCATGACACCTGACTCTGAGGCTCCTTTTTTAAGGGAACTAATCCCATTCATGAAGGCCCTGCCTTCATGACCTAATCACTTCCAAAGTCTCCACTTCCAAACATGGGGGGTTATGATTTTGACATATGGATTTTGAAGAGACACAAATATTCAGTCTCTAGCAGCAATACAGTGAATCTTTTTGTCATCCGAGGCCCTTGAAATATCTAACCCTAACTTAACTATTTTACAGACTTTTTTCGTTCATCTGGCACCTGCTGAAGTTTCTAAAGTAAAATGCAAATGATGCTGGGATATGTGTGAAGACCTCCAGATCTCTTTTCTTTCTGTTGTGCCTAATAAGAAAAGAGTGCTCATAAGTGTTTGCTGAATGAATAGATGATAACAGGCAGGGAAATGCCTTTGCACTAAGAACTTCATGGCCTTAGGAATTCACCTGACTCCTCTTCCTATATAATAATGACTGTTACTACCTCAAATTTCCTATCCTGATGAAGAGCTATGGCTATGCTAAGCTCAATTTGGCCTAGAAAGCTTAAGATATTTAATTGACTTGATGATGCTCTTGGCACAATCTGAGAGGAGAAAAAATGATGACTCTGACATCATTTCAAAAGTATAATGGATTATACTTCCTGCAATATGACTGCCCCTTTACAGCCCCTTCACAGTTCAGCTAACTTTTGTAAATGGCATGACACACCATGTTTTTCTTTGGGGAGATTCTGTTTGCATCTGGTAGCTTCTCACCCAGTTTGTAGTAAATAGCACTTGCGAGTGAGCACTATTTAAAGCCCTTAGATGTGCTGTGTCACCCTCACAGTTCAGCATCTGATATTCCCCTTACATCCATATGTGTACTCCCCATGGCATGGTAGCCCCACATTCAATTTAGAGAAACCACAGGAAAACAATTTTCTCAGCAAACAGAAGGAAAATGAAAAAGATCACCTCCAAACAACTAACTTGAAATGAAGCTGTAAAAATTAGGAGAGGTGAGAAGGCACTGATCCCATCAGAAAGGCCCTAAGTAGGCATTATGATTTTCATATGAAATGTCCCCCACAGGTTTATGTATTAAATGCTTGGTCCCCAGCTGTTGGCCCTATATTAGGAAGTTCTGGAAACTTTAGAAGGTGGGCCCTAGTTGAAGTAGATCACTGGGAGCATGCCTTTGAATATTGTCCTTAAGTCTCCAGTTGCTGCTTCTCCCTCTGCTTCCTGTCCACCATGAGATGAACAACCTCCCCTCCACATACTCACCCTACCATGATGTTCTGCCCAAGCTAATGTGCCAAGAAACCATGGACTGAACCCTCTGAAACCATGAGCAATATAAATCTTTCCTTCTTTAAGTCATTCTCTTAGGTATTTTGGTATAGCTATACAAAAGTGACTCACATCATAGGCAACATGGATGATGTTTTATAAGCCTAATTTACCAGAAATTCTAGACAGTGAAAAATTTCATACAAATGGCTCCCTCTGCTCCCTGACCAGGTAACAGATCTGATAAAAAGAATATTGTTCTGGTTAGAAGAAATAAAACTAAACTCTGCACTTTAGTCATACTATCCTGTGGTAATTTCCTCTTCAACTACCCTCATCTGTCTTTACTTCAACCATCTCATAGCTTGAATCAAATCCCATCAGAACCCCCAAGTTCTCATAAGCAATTCATAGATAGAATCCTGGTCACAGAAGAACAAAGAAATGGAGACATGAGCCCACTTCCCTCCTTCCAAATTAGGGTTTGGGGTGCTACTCTCTGAAACATGTTATCACCACCCAAAAATACAATTATAAAATTTAGTCAAATGATCATTTCTTTCTTGGATATTTTATAGAAATTCTAACAAAACAACAATAATGGTAGCATATTCAACTTATAGATAAAAAGAGATTTTTTTGTTTAGGCCCCTGATGTTAAAGCTTTAGTAATTAGGCCCCAAGGTTAATGTTATAGAATCAGCAGGAAAGACTCAGAAACTAGGAGACAGAGAGAAAATGGTAATGACTGCGTAGCCATGAAACAGAATCCAGAGCCTCCTATTGAAGCTGAACATCTGCTTCCTCTGTCCCTCCTAAGGCACATAGTCCATGGGAATGGAGAACTAAGGAAGCCTCTGGTGCTCTGGGGGAGCATGGGGAAGCTAACAGCAGACTCACAGATACAATGTTAGTCAAGTGTTGCTCCGGGCAAAGATAAACCAACACCATGTGTACTAAGGATAAGTAGAGATGTTATCACATTTGGGGGGATGAAAATCAGAGGCAATACTACTACAGTTGGATAAACAATTACCTGAAGCTGGAAAAGCCAAGTGAATTTTCAAATAGAGACTCCCTACCATTATGGTTTAATGTGTCCCCCCAAAGTTCACATGTTGAAGACTTAATCCCCAGTGCAATAGTGTGGAGAAGCAGGATTTATACAAGGGGATTAGGTCATGAGGGCTCTGCCCTCTTGAATGGATTAATGTCATTATCACAGAAGTAGGTTTTTTTTATCCCCCTTGTGTCTGTCAAATTGTTATGCTGTGGGGGACTGTGTATTGCTGTGATGCTGAAAGCTATGCCACCAGTATTTCAGATACCAACAGGGACACACATGGTGGACAAGTTTCAGCTGAGATTCCAGACTAAGACAGACTAGAGACAAGTACCCAGCAGCCCACTCCCAAAACAGTTAGCCATTAAAAACCCTATGAATAGCAGAGAAGCACTATCAAATACAGTGCCAGAGAATGAGCCCTCCAGGCTAGAAGACATTCAAGAAACAACTGGGGAAGAGTTGCCTCCTCAAAGTAGAGTTGACCTTAATGACAGGAATGGTGTAAAGCCCCTGGGACCTCCTTTTACTGAAGTGGCACAACTCAAAGTGAGAAGAAACATAGTTGCTTCAACAACAGGTTCAAATATAGGAAGATCCATGCACAGCACAGTGTTGGGTAATGTATCGTCCTATTGTGCATAGGGTTGCTATGAGTTGGACATGACTCAGCAGCACCTAACAGGGTTTTTATAAAAGTTAATTTGTGCCTCCCCACCCCACACTACCACCATGTGATACTTTTCAATTGTTTTCTTTAAAACAAAAAAAAACTGGGTTGCATGAAAGCATGCTAACTGCCCAACTCTGTGACCTGGGAGCACAGGATATAATCTCTGAGCATTGGTTTTCTTAACTACAAACTGGGAGTGATAGAAGCTACTTTCTCATCTATGGAAACAATAGAATAGAAAGTGTTCACAGCTCAATATCTTGCCAACCGTGAGTAATCAACTAGTTAAGCCTTTTCCTCTTTCTCCTACTCACCAAAGCTAAACTCTACCCAGAGTCTCTTGGATGCCAAGTACCTAAGTCCTCTAACATTAAGAAATTTCTTTCCCAAGAGACTGTTAGCAGAAAAAAGCACTGAGATTTGGGGAGCCACACAAACATGGGGCTAAGCCACAGGTTTGCAAATTTTTTTTAAGTAACTCAACCCTTTATTAACAGAAATGTCATATAAAATGCACACAGGTCTAAGTTGAAAACTGGTTACCTATATTTCTAACTATGTTCATGCCATGCCACCAAGGAAATCCTTCAGCAGAGACCAAAGCCTTAGACTTGATGGTCTCCACTTGTCCTCTTTATTCTACAAAAAATACCAGTGACTCACTTCATATGCATTTCTTTAGATAAGAGTCTTTCTCTAAAAGCAACCATAATTTTAATTAACCTTCCACCCTTAAAACTCAGAAATACTGGCCACAAGGTCTGGAATTCTATCTGTAGAATATGGAAGTCTTTTTGTTTTTTGAAGAGCCAGCTACAAATGGTAAACTCACCAGAAAGTTGGTACCATTTCTGGTTTAATCACAGGGTTTTGGGCTAGATTGTGAGGACAAGTTCAGCCTTTCCAAATAATAGATGCTCATGGGTAGATGGAGAAGACAGAGATAGACAGGAAGAGTTGACAGAGTAAGCTGAAAGACTCCCTGAGTCTATGTGTAAGCCCTGTCTTCTTAGACTTTTCTGTCATTCTCTAAATGGACCCATCTTTATTTGATACATAAAACAAAGCTTATTCCAAGCATATATTATTTAAGACATAAAATGGACTTGAGCTGTTATTTCAAAACAAAAGTTTGGACTATTTATTGTCATCATTATGTTAGACAGAATGCTGGAAGGCCAGATGTGGATGGATGCGGCTTTTAATACACTTGGAGAACTGAGGGAGCTGGTTAACATGCATGTGTCCATTTCATGTGTTTGTCCACAGGTCAGTGAAGCAGAGTGTCATTTCTGCATTCACCCAGAGTTTCTTGTGAACCCAATCATCCATAAGAAATGTAAAATTCACATTATGCTCAAATTGTTGTCTCACATTTAAATCCTGTTGGGACAAATTGGCATTTTTGAAACAAGCATTATAGGCAAACTGACTATTTCTAGGTTCTTATCTCTAACCATTACCACCCATTCCACTTGTAGAGTAAGTTTTCCTGAACACAAATCTCATCTTTTGTTTAAGATATCTCAGAAGAGCCAGACAATCAGATGAATGTTTTAGATGATAAACAAGGCAGGATTTTAAAGGACAGAGAGACTGGGGCTTGCTCAGGGCTCTATCAAAGTTTTCTCTACTGAATCATAAGTGAGCCTAACATTAGAGAACAGTAGAGCTTGAACAGAAGGCAAGAGATAAACAATCAATGGGAGCAGGTGAGTCAAAGAATAACCCAGACCTAGGACCAGGCGCTGTACCTCCAGGAAAGACTTTTCTTTCTGATAGGTGTAAAGGTACAAATCAGCATTCAACAGGAGTGACATGTCCCAGTCGTCCCTATTTATCCTTTTAAAGACTTTTTAAATTAATAAATAATTGTTGTTATTAGGGGCCATTGAGTCAGTGTCTGACTCATAGCTACCCTATGTATAACAGGAGAACCATTATTGTTAGTGCTTCTCTGTTATTCATATGATTTGCAATGGCTGATTGTTTTTTGGGTGTAGGTTACCAGGTCCTTCTCCCAAGCCTACAGCACCTGGTGTTCCCAGGTGGTCTCCCATCCAAGCACTAACTAGGCCCAACCCTGCTTAGCTTCTGAAATCTGATGGCATCAGACACCATAGTGGTATGCCTGTAGGCTGATAAATAATAATTGTATATGTTTCTGTTTCAGTATTGTTGTCATGTGCTATGGAGTTGGATCAGACTTATATGACTCTATATACAAGAGAATGAAATGCTACCCAACATTGTGCCATGTGCACAATCTTTTTATGTTTAAGCCCAATGTTGCAGCCACTATGTTTCTTCTCATTTTTAGTCATGTCACATCAGCAAAAGGAAGTCCCATGGGCTTTATTCCATTCCCATCATTAAGGTCAACTCTACTTTGAGGAGGCAACACTTACCCAGTCATTTCTTGAATGCTATCCAGCCTAGAGTACTCATTCTCTGGCACCATATTTGACAGTGCTTCTCTGCTATTCATAGGGTTTTCAATGGCCATATGTTTGGGGAGTGGGCTGTCAGGTCCTTCTCCCTAGTCTGTCTTAGTCTGGAAGCTCAGCTAAAACCTGTCTACCACGTGTGTCCCTGTTTGTATCTGAAATACTGGTGGCATAGCTTTCAGCATCACACCAACACACAGTTCCCCACAGCACAACAAGCTGACTGACACTTCCTTTTAAGCTTCTGGCTATCCTAAGGAATGATGTCACGCAAGAACTGCATATACAGGAGCAAGGAACAGAATAATTGGGGCATTTGCTGATTGTGTATTTAATATTTTGCAGTGCCATTTACCTAAGGAGGAAAAGAAAGCTAAAAGCACAAACTCATGAATCTAGCAATTTACTACAAGACCCTGAAGCACTCAGCCATTACTGAGTTTTCTGTCCCCTATTCTTGGCAGGTGCTTCTTCCCCTACTAGTGTTTCTCAGTTACTGGGATTTGGGGTGGCACAATCCTTTAATGTGCAGGACTACCCTTGGCATTACAGGACAATTAGCATCTCTGCCTAACACATTCCAAATGTCAATAGTGTTCCCTGGTGTCTGCAAATATTCAAAATGTCCAAACTCTTCTGGCAGAGGTAGAGAAGTCTATGGATTAAAACTACAGCCACTGGCCTCTCACTCAGCTTCCTATTTCCTTCTCCCTATAGACTTGACCTGGCCACTTTCTGGGATAAATTCTCAAGATGTTTTCACCCATTTCCCACTGAGAAAACACAATTGCTTTGGTAGAGCAAGAGAAAATACAACAGCAGGGGAAAAAAGAGAAAAACAGGAAAACTCAAGGGGCTCTTCGCCATATTTCCTCACTCTTATTGCACATAAAACTTTAATATAATTTTCAGAACATTCCTATAAAACTGGACATTAAATGCTCACAAATTAGTGGCCAGAGCTAGTCATAAGGCTTGAAGAACCAGCCCTATAAAACTGGTCTCAGTGAGAAAACTTTGACTGAGAGAACTGCCCTTGGTCATGGGGCTGATTTGAGACTCAAATCTAGTGGTCCTCACTTTGATTCCTGCCTGCATGCATTTCATTGCTTCTCACTGCTGTTTTCTAGTGCTGACAAAAGAGGCTGAACTCCTTTCACTAGCAGCTGACTTCCTTCTTCCAGGACCTGTACTAACTTCACTTTTTCTTTGATGTCGTTCACCAAGTATTTCCAATTCTCTATCCTTGGATATGTAGTGAGAAGGGACCAATCCCTGGAGAAAGGCATCATGTTTGGGAGAGTGGCAGGTCAATGAAAAAAGGAAAACCCTCCACTAGATGAATTGATACAATGTCTGCAACATAAATAAGATTATGTGCCTGGCACAGAACTGGGGAGTGTTTCCTTCTGCTGTACATAGGGTCAGTATGAGTCAGACTCAACTTGACGGCACCTAATAACAAGAACAACATCCTTAGAACATATGGTGGTATTATGTTTCCAGCTCTGTTAGCAAGCATCCAAACATCAGGATACATTGGAGAGAAGCCATTGCTACCCTAAAATTGACAAGCGTATACAAGAAAGTCCTTTATTGTAATAAACCACTAAGATCTGGGCATTATTTGTCATGGCAGAGTGTTGTATCCTATCCTAATAGTGGGTTCTTTCCCCATCATTGGCCAAGTATTATTTCCCAGGCATTTTGATAGAATAAAAGAACTTCTCAAATCCATCTATAGCACAGAGAGAGACAAAGAGAGAGAGTAAGACAGAGAAAGGGAGAGACAGAGAGAACCAGCAACACAAGACCCCAATTACTTGCCAACCAGTGCTTCTTCTACATACTGGCCTTATGGTTTTTACATTTGGACCATTTACCTCTCACACTCTTCTCCTTTTGAAAGGCCAGTCATTTTAAAGAGTAGAATTGACTCAAGAATATTTAGTTCAGTTTTTTGTTTTGTTTGTTTTTGGGTTTTTTTTTTTTTTTGGTTTTTTGTTTGTTTTTTCTTCTCTGCAAACTTTGTGATGAACTAAACACTTCACTCTCATCCTACACAGCTATCCCAGTTACCCATTGCTGACAAAGTGAAATATGATATTGATCTTGCACTGCATTGTACAGTCTCCGTGAACCTGTGAGGGTCACCTGTGTGATGATAGATTAACACAAGTGTGATAATCACTTTGGATGTAAATTGTCGGCACAGAGGTGGAGCCTAGGGCTGAGGGTGTAGCTCAGTGGTGGGGTGCATACCTAGAATGTCTGAGACCCTGGGTTGGATCCTCAAAACCAAAAAAAGAAGTAGAGCCTAGTAGGAGGTCCGTAAATCATGGCTGGCATGAAAGGATTAAGATGGCTCTATTGGAACCCCTGAAGAGTAAATTGTTAAAAAGAAGTTCTCTGGCTTCCTCTTTTAAGATACAATCTCTCCCACACACACATAGCTGCTATTGTGGCATCACCTACTCATTGTACCCTCTTCAGCAACCAAGCCAAGGGACTTTGAACCTCCAAAACTATGAGGTAAGTAAACTTCTTTTCCTTATTAAGTTAATCTGTCTCAGGTATTTCTTTATAGCAACAGAAATAAACTAACATTAGTCCAGCTTCTCATTTAAGAAGCCTTGTTTCTTTCAACTTTCTGGGGATACCCAGAACCTTAACAAGAATTTAACCTGAAGCTAAAATAAGCATAGGAAAAAGGAAAAATTGTGCTGGGCACAATATTACACGTTTTTATATTCATTATCTTGGAAATGTGATATTGTTGTTGGAGGTATGGATTCAAGGGATAATCTGCCTGACTTCAAATCCCAGCTTACTACCTAGTAGCTGAGCAAGGTATTGAACCTCTCTGTACCTGTTTCTTCATGTGTGAAGCTAACTTACATGCAGACTTGTGAAGATTAAATGTGTTAATTTATGAGAAAAATTTAGAACCGTGTTTGCCATTTAAACTGTCGTAAGCATAGTATGTCTTTCTTCAGATACACAGAGAAGAAAATGGACATAGGTCAGCCTGCAAGGATGCATGTGTATTTAAATATATTTATATAGACCTAATAGAATATATATGATCACTAAATCCGTTTCACAGAAAAGAACCTAAGAGTTTGTAGGGTAACAGTAACAATAAGTAAATGGAAATCCAGCACTCAAACCCAGAACTTCTTTGAGTATCTGTAAGGAGCCTATTCTTAAATAATAGGCATGTTGCCAAGATGTGGGACGTCACCCTGCCGCTGGACTCGCTCAGGCCATGAGCGGGAACCAGGAACCATCAGCCAAAGACCCATCTTCTGGTGAGGGGGAGCTGGGCACCCAGGAGCCGCACTGCCTAGAAAGGAGGCTTATGCCCATGGCTGCTCTGAGAAGCCTTGAGAAAGGCCGGCTCAGAGGCTTCTGCCCACGGCGGCAACTTGCTTCTTTCTTCCCAATGAAGACTCCAACTCCAAGTGCTCTGCTCTTTATTTCTTCCTTGTCTGTCCTGGTTGATGTAATGGACCCAGACTGCTCCGTGTACTGCCCTTATACACTCTTCTGGGGCTTGCCGGGGACCAACCAGAGGCAGTCACCCCATGCGGGTTTCAACCAATCAGAAGGGATATTCAAATTTGGTTTTGTAGAAGTAGCCAATCAGGGATAGTTCCAGAACAGTCCCATCAGGAGCCGTTCAGGGGTTTGGAAACAGCCAATCGGTGTTGAGGGGCCAGAAGCAAGGGAATAGATGCCAGAGCCATCCTGGGGAGCTCGACGACCCTGAGTTCCAGGATGTAGGGCAAAGGTGACTGCCTGGGGAACAAGCCTCAGTCCTCCAAGGGAGCCTAGATAGGCCCTGGGGCGAACTGCCTCTCTAGGCAGTGCCCTACACCAAGAGATATTAATTAGGAAAGAAATATTAGCCAGGTGCCATGGCACATATGAGTAATCCCAGCCATATGAGGTGCTAAGGCAGGAGGATCTCTAGTTTGAGGCCAGAGGCAGCCTGTGCAGCTTAGTGAGTCCCTGTCCCAGAATTTAAAAATAAATTGGGCTATGGGTGCAGCTCAATGGTAGAGCACTTGCAAAGTATGTGTGAGGCCCTGGGTTCAACCCCCCAGTACACACACACACACACACACACACACACACACACACACACACACAGAGTCTACCATGTGTCAGGCACTCTGTTAAACACTGAGCCAAGGGAATCTCACTCAGAGTCAGAGCTGGAAAAAAAATGGAAGGAAAAAAATTAAAAACAGAATGCTAAGATATGCTCTGGGAGAAGGACCTGGCAATCAACTCCCAAGGCAATCCTGAAACAGTCTGCCATTGAAAACCCTCTGAGGGTCACTATGAGTCGGATACCGACTTGACAGCACCTAACAACAACAATAACAACAACAACAAAGATATGCTCAAGTCAGTGTTCTTGATCATTAGATTTCCTGATGGTGATCACATTGTTAGGATAATGCATTGGATAGAATTGAATTTTAAGAGCTAATATGTTTAATGTCCCTTTATCAACCCTGCCTGCAGCCATACCACTGTTGTGTCTGATCAGATCTCAGAAGCTAAGCAGGGTCGGGCCTGGTTAGCCCTTGGATGGGAGACCTCCTGGGAACACCAGGTGCCGTAGGCTTGGGAGAAGGACCCAGCAACTCACTCCCAAGCAATAATCAGCCATTGAAAACTCTATGAGTAGCAGAGAAGTATTTTGCCTTTTGTATATGTGGTTGCTATGAGTCAAATACCAACTCAATAGCACCTACTAGCAATAACATTATCAACCCTAATAGTTGGCCAACCAACTCAGTCCCTAACATGACAATCCATTTGAACTTCAAAAAGCCAGAATATTTTGTGGTGCTATATATTATTCCAAAAACAGAAGGGAAATTCTGTTATATGTGATCCCCACTTCCAAATACGAGGCAATAAATTCAGAAAGCCAGTCTGATGAGTGGAAGAAAGGAGTGCAGTTCACACAGTCAAATCAGCCTAATATAATGAACTTAATCCTTTTTCTTCAAATGGGCCAACTGTCCAAACTTTGTCCAACTTTTATAATGCCCTCTATTTTTCTAATTAATTTCCCAGTCTTTCTTAATAGGTTTCTGTCTTTTTCCTTTGGCTGATAGGCAAGCTGTTAGAAAAATATGCAAGCCGCCTATCTTGTTTCCTCACCTCCCACGTGTTCTCCATCCTTTACTGTACTTTGAATATGATTTGTCATCTCCGATCCTCACATTAAAATTTGATTGCTATTGTAGTGGTTTGCCTTTAAGAGATGAGTAGGTCAGTAAGAGTGACTACTGCCTTTCTATTTCACGCCCTCACATGACTGGATTAATAAGCAAAAGAACGAGTTGTTATAAAGTACTTTTGCCTCTCATATTTTGCCTCTTTTGTATATGCCACTTGTCCTTCTACTTTTCCACCATTCTAGAAGTGGTACAAAGCCCTCACCAAAAATCAAGCAGATACCAGCATCATGCTCTAGAACTTCCTTCCTTCCAGGACTGTGAGCCAAAATAAACCTCTGTTCTTTATGAATCACCAAGTCTCAGGTATTCTGTTATATCAAGAGAAAATGGACTAAGACATTCTTCAACTAACAATAAAGGTATCACTGTGTATATCCAGTTTGTGATTTTGAACTGTTACTCTGAGGGCCTGTGTAAATCATTCATCCCTTTTTAAGCCCTTTTCAAAACCCAGCTTTTCTGTTTATGACTCTAACATTAAATCTATTCCTGTCATTCCAGACTCCCAGGGCAAATGGACACTAAGATTCTGTTCTTCAAGTTTCTATATAAAGTTTGTCTATAAATGGAAGCAGAAAAATAAAGTATTAGCTAGACAATAAAGTGGAGACTGTGACTTTTTAAAAAAGAAATGTAAGATATTTTAGCATCTTTACTGTTAAAAGTGACCCAACAGAAAGTAAAAAAATTAATAATGCAAGGTGAAGGGGTGCTCACAGGAGCAAATTCCTTACATGAACAAGAATTCATTAAAAGCAATCAGTTCAGAAGATAAATTAAGGAGAGAGATTTAATCTATGCCTAGAAAAATAGAAGATTTTAACCTCTTAACATCTGATACCTTCCATAATCTTTTGAGAATTTTAAATTTCCACCAAAAAAGTTCTCTAATTTTCACCATGTTTTCTTTTAATGTGTTTAAGCACAAAACTACCCAATCAACTGTCCCTTCCAAGTATCATAAAATGATTGCTTTCAAAGTGAGAATGGCAAACATCTCAAAACACTGACTCATAAGCAAACCAAGCAAAGAAAACCCTCTAGACCCTCAAGTTCATTGCACTTATCTAAGAATTTAGAGAGAAAATGTATTGGAATTCCACATGGTCCTGAGAGAAACTAGAGTAGTTGTTGCTGTTGTTGTTGTTGTTGTTGTTGTTGTTGTTGTTGTTGTTGTTGTTAGGTGCCATTGAGTTGGTATCCAACTCATAGCAACCCTGTGTACAACAGGTGAAACGGTATTGTTCTTGCTTCTCTGCTATTCATAGAGTTTTCAATGGCAGATTGTTTTGGGGGGAGTGGGCTTCCAGGTCCTTCTCCCAATACAGTACCTGGTATTCCCTGGTGGTCTCCCATCCAAATACTAACCAGGCCTGACACTGCTTAGCTTCTGAGATCTGAGAGGTTTGGACATCACAGTGGTATGGCTGCAGGCAAAGTAGCTCTTACCTCTGTTATAACCCCTAGTGTATATTTCCAAACATTTACATTTTGGTACATCACTCCAGTTTTGATGAATCAGAATTTCTTAGGGAGAATGGATAAATAGAGGAATATAAGAGTCTGAATTTGCTGTGCTAGTGCCCCCAGGTGTTCTTGTATGCAATGACATTCAAATCCTAAAATAGACAAGTACATAGTATGATTTTCATTTTTATTCTTGCTTTCAATCATGTATCTACTATATGCCATACTGTAACGAGCACTGAGTTTACAAGGTTAAAACATGATGCCTCCTCCCTCAAGCAGTTAATAATACAAAGGGAGAAAAATCGAAACTGATCAAGGACAATTCACCAGTGGGAAGCCTTGTGATGAAGAAGTTTCAAGCATTCTAAGGAGGGACATCAAAACTTGGCTTGGGTGGAGGTGGGATATCACACCCATAAAGGCCAGTCTGGGCCCTCCAAAGAGGTCTGAATGATGAGCATAAGTTAAGAAATGTCATGTTGTTGTTGTTATCATCGAGTCAGGTCCAATTCATAGCAACCCTATGTACAAAAGAGTGGAAGACTCCCCAACACTGTGCCATGTTCGACACTATGTCAGTGCTTCTCTGCTATTCATAAGGTTTGGAATGCTTTATTGTTTCAGGATTATTCGGGAGTGGGCTGCCAGGTCCTTCTTCCATTTTTGTGGTGCTGGGGATCAAACCCAGTGTCTCAAAGCATGCAGACCAAACACTCTACACATTGAACTAATCCGTAGCCCCAGGAATTTCATACATAAATATAAACATAAATATTTCCAGTTCTTAAGAAGGTGATACTTGCAATTCTTCATTTTATTGCACCACGCATGTGTGAATTCTTGTGTATGAGGTGTTTTTAGCCAGGAAATTGCTTTACTGTCTTTCCACCAGTGCAGAAGTAATAGTTAAGGGCCTATCCCATTCTAAGTGGTGGGAGACATCAAAAGGACTGTAAGACACATTCTTTGATCCCAGACATAGGAAATAAGACTAGAGGAAAGCAGAAAATTTCAGCTTCACTTTAATAGAAGAGCTTCTAGTTAGAGTTTAGAAAAGCAAGATCAAGAGAAAAAGGAAAGACAAAGTTTAAGTCTTCAGCGGAAACATCCACTCTGCCTACGGAGATGGGAAGATGTAAGTTAAACTATACAGAAAAATAGTTCTGTGGGTTTGAAAAATTAGAGGTGACAATGAAGGAAAACTCTTCAGTAATGCCACATTATCATATCCCAAGGGTCGCTGGCTGTCCTGGCGTGGTCCCAGTGGAACAATTGTATCTTTCATTCACTGCATGTCTCCAATTCTAACTTGATTTTTTTCCAATGTGACTTTGTGGTAAACTGATTGTAATAAACTAGATTTTTATAAGGGACATTTTTGCCAGAAAAACTATTGTTATAGACTACTGCTTGCTAATTGTAGCTATAACACATTGTTAAATGGATAGTAAACAATTTCTAAGAAAAATTAGTTGTATGTTACTATAAGCCTGGCTTAAAGGCTAATAGGAGCAAGAATCCACTCTCCTCTGGATTGGTTAGACTACTTTTGAAGATCTATCTGCAATTCTAGTCTCTCATTTGGGGGACAACTGGAAATCAACCATGATTTGGTCACCAAAACAATGTTTTTGTCTGGGATATTGCTCAGTGGTAAAGCATTTGCCTAGCTGCATGAGGTCCTAGGTTCAATCCCCAGCACTACAAAAAAAAAGAAATATTTCAAACTGCTTTTATAAAATCCCTTTAGGAAACAGCTGGACTACTTAGAAGAGGTGAGTAAGGAGAGTTTAAAGAAGGGCAATTTTAAGGGAACAACAGGAGAATGAAGCATCCTTAAGGCTGCACGTGTAGACCTAAAGGGGCAGGAAGGAAAGAGGACCAAATTCCTATTCCCCTGCAGCTAAAGGAACCAGCCACTGCCAACCTGCACCAAGCCATGGCATGGACGGAACCAGGGGAATAAATTCTAGATCAGGGACACAGAGCTCCATTCAGCACCTCTCACCAGTCAAACCAAAAGCCAAACAGAAGGGGAGCCCTCTGATTGTATTCCACAGCAGTTTCTGGAGCACAGGGCAGGTTGGAGAGGGTGGAGGTTGTGTTTGAGGCACCAACAGAAAACATCCAGCATAGAATCAAAAGTTGGCTAGAAGCTATCTCTTGGTATTTAAAATCTATATGGGTATATTGCAAATTTGTTCATATATAACACCATAATTGGCCCTCTTAGACTAGTATCAATGATCTCTCTCAGTCTTCTAACAGCTGGAAGTATCTTGGCTAAAATTCTTCCATTTGGACTGGGGATAGAGATCAGTAGTAGAGTACTTGCCTAGCATGTGCAAGGTCTTGGGTTCCATATCCAACACTATATAAGAATAATAAGAATAAGAATAATATTTTCCAGTGGAAGATTCCACAGCTTCCATGAAATGTTTCTAACTCCTCACTGATCATGACCTCATCTACATTTCCAATGTTATTTCTTATTACCTCTTTCCCATACCCTAAAAGTGAGGTGAACTGATTCTTCCCTGTTCCCCAAGTTGTAATTTTACCCATAGTGTGTTGTTAGAACTCAAAATCCAGTTCCCCATTTAAGATTCACTCAGAAGTCTACCTTTTCCAGGAAACCTGTCCTAATTGTCTAAGCTGGTTGTAATCTCTCTTTCCACTTTGCATACACCTATGGTTTAATACCTTTTAAAGAATTCACCTTAAAAATGTATTTTAAGTCCACATTTAATTCTAAACTACTTGAAAGCATAGTCTCCTTCATAGAAGAGCACCATGCTGCACACCTATAATCCCAGTGACTTGGGAGGCTGAGGCAGGAGGATTATGAATGCAGGCTAGAGACAGGCTATGCAATTTATCAAGACACTGTCTCAAAATTTTAATAAATTATAAAGTAGCAGCTCAGTAGTAAAGAACTGTGTGAGGCCTTGGGTTCAACCTTCTAGTACTGAAGAAGCAGAAGGGTGAGGAGGAGGAGGAAGAAGAAGAGGAGAAGGAGAAAAGAGCAACTTTCACCTTTGTATCCTGATTTCTAGTCCAGTGTCTTCTACATCATAAATAACCATGAAAGCCTCCCTGAGTTGCAGAAGATTAATTGAACACAAATTTGAGAAAGCTTCTTGACTTTTCTTCAAAGAGAAAAATTCAAAAGATTTAGTAGAATAATGCTTATCAGAGCCTGGGGAGAGTAGAGGAAAGAAGGGATGGAGAAAGGTTGATCAATGAATACTAAGTTATAGTTAGATAAGAGAAATAAGTTCTGGTGTTCTATTGCACAGCAAAGGGACTATAAATAAGGATAATGTACTATATATTTCAAAAAACCTTCAAGAAAGGATTTTGAATTTTTTTTTTACCACAAAGCAATGATAAATGTTTGAGAAGATATATGTGTTTATCCTTATTTGAACATTATACAATGTACACATGTATCAAAATATCACATGGTACTTCATAAATATGTACGTTATGTGTCAATTAAAACCAAATTTAAAAAAGAAAAAAAGATACAAAGTTATAGAGAGTAATATTTTGGCTGAGTATAAGATTTTTTATGATTAACCATTAGGTAGTTTTGTCTCTAGTTCCTGCCAAATGACAATATGATTTCTAACTATATATTTATAGGGCAAAATTAGGAAGTATCACAACCAAAAATTAGCCAACCATAAGCATTTGTTAGCATGGGAATTGTTGCATTACCCAGATGACTCCATTACTCTCCCACGAATACAGTGAGTGAGGATGAATTCAAGGGGACATACCAGATTAAGCCATTCTTCTTTTGCAAGGAGAACTCACATTCCAAAAAGAGGAAGAAAGACCTTTATCAAACCAGGCTCTGTCTCCAAATGCCGAGTTTTATTATCAGATTCTATCCCACTAGATCATCTGTGATTCTTGGCAGGCAAATGTTATACTGAAGTCTTTCAACTACAATAACTAACAGAAATTTTTTTATAAGATATAATAAGCACACTAGCTTCTTAATGGCTTCTATATGTGCTCAGGCAGCTCAGATACTGCCAGCACAGCATAAAATTCCAGACTCTTTTGAATATATTTTATGCTACTTTTTAATGATCTCATTAGACAAATCAATTTTTTGGCAAAGCAGAGCTAAAAACATTAATCTCACACTAAATTTTGATTTGTAATGTCCAGTGACCATACAATACATAATACACCCTTTCAGAATTGCCAACCTATTATAATAATGAGTGAAGAGGTGCTGAAAAAGAAAAGTAACACATCTACCCTTGGGGATTTATAATCTAGTTATATAGACAATGTGAACACTGAGTCTCAGTGAATACGTTAATAGCTTATGACCATAAAGTACTAAGATCTGAAAGAGGAACAATAGTTTGGAATTAGAAGAATAAGGTTTGACATCTACCTCTTGCTGTACATCTGCAGAATCATTACTTAATCCTTCTCAGTGTCCAAGTCCTCTTCTGGAAAAATTGCTTACCTTACAAGGACATTTTGAGGGTTTATAAGGAAATAATCTATGGAAAGACAGCCTAATGTTCTATAAATCTCTGTACATGTTCATTCACTCCAAGGGCATTTACTGGAATCCCACTATATGAAAAGTACCATCCATAGCACTACTGGGGATAAGAATATTGAGAAGCTGTGTCAACTAAGTATACTTCTACAGGCTTCCTTCACAAGGGCCTGTGAACCCCAAGAGCTGAGGGAGTGAGAGGAATCAAGGAAGGAAAGTGGAATTGTCAGGAGAGCAAGAGAGAGAGAGAACGAGAGAGAATGAGAGAGAAATTCAGCTCAGCATTACTGCCCCACCTGAGGAGTTCCCCTTGTTGAGACCTCCACTCAGATTTAAGCTTCATCGCAGAAATGAATTTCACGAAAAGTCAGGGAGTGAAACAAAGTTGGTGGTTTAATGGTACACATCCGAGACATGGATTCAGGCATCTCAAGAAAGAAAAGATCCTTTAAGTGTCTTCACTATGAGTATTTATAGACATTGTGTCTTTACAAGGTACATTGTTAAGGTTTAGGGAGGTGCCAATGAGAGTAGCCCAGGAGGTGCATTGTATAAGTTTATAGATTAAAAAGGACCCCAAGGGAGCTGTCTAGGCATATGCTGACTATAAACATGGCCCATAATCCTGTTTGTGAAATTAAGGTTAAACTCAGAGGTCATATGTATTTTGGCCCTTGGTTGTTATTGTTAGTGTCCTCAAATGGAATCTCATAGTGACCCTATGTACAACAGAACAAAATACTACCAAACACTGTGCCATGCATACAATATTTCTATGTTTGAGTCCATTGTTGCAACCACTATGTTTCTTCTCATTTTGAGTTGTACCACATCAGTTAAAGGAGATTCAGGGGCTCTACTCCATTCCTGCCATTAAGGCAAACTCTACTTTGAGGGGACAACTCTTCCGCAGTTATTTCTTGAATGCCTTCCTGCTTCAGGGGCTCATTCGCTGACACTCTACTTGGCAGTGCTCCTCTGCTAGTCATAGAGATTTCAATGGTTAATTGTTTCGGAAGGGAGCTGCTGGGTCCTTCTTTCTGGTCTGTGTTAGTCTGGAACCTCAGGTGAAACCTGTCTACCATAGGTGTCCCTTCTGGTCTGATATACAGATGGTATAGCTTTCAGCATCACAGCAACACACAAGCCCCCACAGCACAACAAACTGGCAGACACGTGTGTGAAATTAAAGCTAAACTCAGAGGTCATACACATTTTGACCCTAAGTATGGCTTATTGCTATTTTACCATTTTAATTTAAAATAGCTCTCAAAATAATGTCTCTATGTGGGCAGTCTTAGAGAAGTTTTCTTGGTAGTTGTGCCAAAAGCCTTGATTTTCAGCTGGTAAGATTTAAGCCAGATCCCAGGGTAAAAGCTCTTTTCCTTTTCATGCCCCCCCCCAATTTTCCCTTTCCATCCTGCCTCAGAACCTGAATCTCCTTGGAAAGCAGAACATATAGTTTATAGATTCTTGGGGAGAGAGAAGAGCTTTTCAAAGAGGCAGTGTACCTTAGGGGTGGGCAGGTCTGGCAATTTTTTAGCACAGTTTCTACCTGGAAGAAAGAGAATAAATTGTGTCTACACAGGATTATTGAACTCTGCCAATCTAAAGTGAAATAACTGAATCATCAGTGGAATCAATAGAAACACCTTAAAGTAAATGCATATTAAGCAGAATAATCTGCTGACTAGGGTCAGATTTCATATGATTTCTCCTCTTTAAGGCCAAAGGCATTCATCTCAGAAATGTTAGTGTATATTAAGGAATGAGTAGAGAAGGGAGATTTAGAGGATGTCTGTGGTTCAGGGCACCTAAGTGGGCAAGAAGACTTCATCTCAGCTGCCATTTCCCATCAGCTGGTAGTGGTTGCCTGGAGCATCCCCTCAAGAAGGAGGCGGAGGCTTTGTCTGGGCTCAGTGGGAAAGTGTGTCAGGATGAAATATTGATGGTAGCCTTGGGCACTGGATGGCACTTGTCACTCAAGCCTCCTCTTTGCCAGCCCTGCGTATAACTGCCCCAGCTCTTCCTAAGTTCTGAGCATGGAGAAGTATGGTTCAGAATAATGGCTCTGAGGACTTTCACCAATAGTTTCACTACATTAAGTTCAATAAATCAAGAAAGCCCCCAGATCATTATTATATTCACTAAAACAAGGTTTTCAGCTTAGCTTTCAGCAAAGCATTTCTTTCCTTAGATCCTCCTAGTAGTCCAGCAAAAACAGAAGCCTCACATTTACATGAATGACTATCTAACAACACAGAAGGAAGACAGTTTTTGTCCTTGAATGTCTCACACAAAAAGAGTATGGAAACAAATAAGAACAGAACAGACCATGTATTTTACCGTAACATTTTCAAAGGGTTCCATTCCTTTATTTTTCTTTGGTTAAATTGAAGGACAATGGGACAGAAAAGAAATATCAAACTCATTTCCTTCTCACCTGCCAGGATATACATGCAAATGTTACCAGAGACACAGGGCCAGGTGTTACCTGTATTACTGATGGACAGCAGTGGTAACCTCAGTCCTGGAAGTTAGTATGTAAAAGAATTTAGATATGACACAAAGTATAGTGAAGAAAATAGACAAGGTTTATTGTAAAAAGGTAGTTTGCCTTCAAGGAATAATTACTAGGGAAACTGAGGCAACTGGAAAAGTTTGTCCAAATCTGAAAAAGACTACTTAAAGAAAACTTGGTTCTTTGGGTGAGTTGACCTAAGATTAAGATAATCTCTAGGTGAAGGAAAAGCCAGAAAGAGCAAAAGAAAATTAAGTAAGACATTTGGAAGGAAATGCATCTTGGACAGATGGAGAAGGTGGTAGCCCCAAGAGAAGAGGTGGTATGTGTACAGCCACCAGCGAGGGAAGGCAGTGAGGTGTGCACATGGTCACCTGAAAGAAGGGAGAGAGGAAAAGAGAGAGCGGGCACGTTCCCTCTAGTTTTGTCTAAACGAGGCCATGCCTTGTGATGAAAGCCCTGGGTACCTAGCGCTGGGCTCAGGCACTCAAGCTCCACCTTTCTTGGGCAGATGGAAGGGAAAGCCTTTTGTTTAGTAATCTTTTGTAGGTTAGGGCATATGGAGCGTAGGGTCTTTGTTTTGTAAAATGGCTTATTGGACATTTGGAATATTTCAAAAAATGGGCTATAAGCAAGTACCTTGGAACGCTTTACCACTGTTTATATTCAGGCAGCTATTGATCTTGGATTAGGGTGTGGAAGCCATTAGAATCATTAGAATAATGTCAGTGTTCTGGGAGGTTCATCTCATACATTCTTCATTTATCATGGCTGAAAGCAGGAGCCATTTTTACTCCCCTCTTCCTCCATTTATTTGCTTCTATCTCTCTGGCTATCTAAAAAAAACACAACTTCTATTGGGTCCTGAAGCAGTTGAGGGTTTATCAGCAGGATTTCCTCCATTCTCTTGTTCCAATTCTTAATCTCTTGACACACAGAGGCCCTCTCTCACTCTCTTGCCAGGCTACCCAAAAATTCCTGGATATCCTCAGCTACAGAATAAGTGAGATTAAATAGCTCTGCTCATGTATGAACTCCTCAGACATAAAAATCTTTATGAAAATTTACCATGAAAGCCACAGGGTATGTAAGGAAAAATAGAGGAGAAACCAGCATAAAAGAGCAAATATGTACATCTTCCCAATTCATAATCATGGAGGAAAGAATCCCAGGATCACAGAACACATACACTCTGGACAGGTATGTTTTCTGATTCGAGAGGATCAATGCTGCTCTGTAGATCTGAGATTGTGCAAGAGAATGTAAGATGGGGGAGGGATGAAGGACAGGTGGAAACAGACCAGAAGCTGGCCTGGCTGTACTAGTAGTAGCTGCCCAGCCACGCCCCCTAGTGGTCTGAGGCTGGTTGTTGCTGGATGGAGAGCCAGAGGACACTGGCCACAGATGCCATCTGGTGTTCTCAGGCCACACAGGGACTGTGGTTTCTAAGCCTGTGGCTAAAACCAGCAATAGTCTGCTGCAGGGAATACTTGTCTCATGCAGGAGACAGAGAACGGCCTGTTGGCATTGCCTTGGTCCTCAGAGGGTTCTCCTGTACTTTGTTTAAAAATAAGTTAAATATCACATACCCAAGAGCTGGAAAAGTTTTCTACTCTGTAAGAAGGTCAGAGAAGTCAATCTGTCTAAGAAAAATACACTCCCTCATTGATACTATGATACCATGAGGAGTGAAAAGAAAACTATGCAGTATACTGCCACTTACGAATCGATACGTACTGTATGCAGCGTTTTCCTAGGAGTTTAGCATGAACCATTCTGGAATCTGATCTCTTTAGATCTTGGAAGCTAAGTAGGGTCAGGCCTGGTCAGTACTTGGATGGGAGACAGCTTGGGAACATCAGGTGCTATTGGATTGGGAGAAGGACCCAGCAACCTATTCTCAAAAGACAATCAGCCATTGAAAACCCTATGAATAACAGAGAAGCACTGACATAGGTCTGGGCATGGCACAATGTTGGGGAGCGTGTTGCTCTGTTATACATAGGGTTGCTATGAGTCGGACCCAACTTGATGGCACCTAATAACAACAGCAACATGTCCTATGTATATAATTGGCCTTACTTTTTTCATGAAGAGGGAAGATGAAAGAGGTTAAGTCACTTGTGCAGCTCACACAGTCAAAAATGATTGACTCAAATTCTAAATCCAACTGTGAATGATACCAGTGTTCCCTCTCCATGGTAAGGCTAAACAGAACATGGAGGGAAAACCTCTGAGGGATAGAAAAAAGAAAATTGTAACAGTTCTGCTACAGAACGTCTCAGGATACCATTCTTTAGAATAATTCATATCCTGCTATTGCTGGGTGGAGTGTTCTCTAAATATCAGGTAGAGAAGGTTTATGATATTTTACAAATCTTTCTCTTCTAGGTCATTTTGTACTGCTATAAAAAAAATCTGAGAATGTGTGCCTTATGAAGAAAAGATGTTTATTAAGCTGACAGTTCAAGAGGTCCAAGAGTATGGTGCCATCATCAAGGTCTGGAAGGGCCTCATGAAGTATAGAGTCATATGGTCGGAGTACGTGCAAGAACAGCCTGCAGCTGTACCTCTATGGCATCTGATCTCATCAGATCTCTAAAGCTAAGCAGGGTCAGCCTGGTTAGTACTTGGATGGAAGGCCGGCTGGGAATACTAGGTGCTGTAGGCTTGGGGGAAGCACCTGGCAGCCCACTCCCAAAACAATCAGCCATTGAAAACCTTATGAATAGCAGAGAAACACTAACACTAATGTTGGGCATGGCAGTGTCAGGGAGTGTTTCATCTATTGTACATAGGGTCGCTATGAGTCAGACCCAACTCAATGGCACCTAACAATAATATGTACAGGAGAGAGAGGTCACATAGTTTGAGAAAAAGCAAGAGAGTGAGCCAAGAAAGCTGAACTCAGTTTGTAATAATTTGTTTTCATGATAACCAGTCCAGTCTCATGAGACCTTATTCACACCTTTGACATGGCCATTAATCCTTTCCAAGGGTGATATCCACAATGACCTGATAACTTCCCACAGGACCCACCTCTTAAAGGTCCCACCAACTCAATACCATTACATTGAGGACCAAACCCCCAACACACAAAACGTTTTGGGAGACAAACTATATCCCAATCATAGCCAGTTGCTACAATAAAATACGCAAATCAGGTCATTTATAAAGAACAGAAGTATATTTCTCAAAATTTTTAATCCTGATAAGTCTAAGATTACGGCATTAGCAAGTTCATTGTCTGGTCAGGGTCTCTTTCCAAGATGGCAATTGAATGTTACATACTTCAAAAGAGAGGAATGCTATGGCCAAAGGCAAAAGGGCAAAAGAGCTGACCTTCATGAGGCCTCTTTTGTAAGGGACTTATTCCAGTCACAGGCAGAGCTATCATAACCTAATCACCTGCTGAAAGCCCCAACTCTTCATACCTCACATTAGCCATTACGTTTCAACACCTGAATTTTGGAGTGCACATATTCAAACCACAGTACCAATTTCTTTGCTGATCATCTGTTTAGTCTGTCAGTTACTGAAAGTGAAGTATTAAAGACTGAAGCTCTTTCCATTCAGTTACATATTTCTTCTCTCAATTCCATCAGGTTTTGTTTCATGTAGTTTAGAGCTGCTTTAGGTACATATACAATTATAATTATTATATATCTTCCTAATAGATTCATGCTTCTATAATTATAAAATGTCCCTTTGGTCTCTAGTAACAATTTTTTTCGTCAAGTCTGTGACATCTGTTGTTAATATAGACAATACAACTACTTTTGGGTTAATTTGCATGGTATATTTTCTCCCATGCTTTTACTTTCAAGATATTTCTATCTTTGAATCTAAAGTGTTTCTTCTATGGACAGCATATAAATGAACCATGTTTGTTTATTCAGTCTGACAATCTATATATTTTCCTCATATTCTTTAATTTATTCAAATTTAATACAGTTGGACTTATATTGGCAATTTTACTTTTTGTTGTCCATGTTTCATTCTTGTTCGTTCTTCTGTTGTTGTTGTTAGGTGCCATCATATTTGGTTTGACTCACAGCAACCCTACGTAAAACAGAACAAAACACTTCCTGATTCTGTGCCAGGCACATGATCTTTTTTATGTTCAAACCCATTGTTGGAAATACTGTGTTAATTCCTGTACTTGAGAATCCTCCTTTTTTTCCATTGACTTGCCGCTCTCCCAAATATGATGTCCTTCTCCAGGGATTGGTCCCTCCTGACAACATGTCCAAAATATGTACAATGCAGTCTAGCCATCCTTGCTTCCAAGGAGCATTCTGGCTATACTTCTTCCAGGAAAGCTCTATTGGTCCTTTTGGCAGTCCATGATATATTCAATATTCATCTCCAGCACCATAATTCAAAAGCATCAATTCTTCTCCTGTCTCCCTTATTCAATATCCAGCTTTGACAATCATATGATGCCAATAAAAATACCATGGAAATGAGTCAGGGGCACCTTCATCATCAATGTGACATCTTTACTTTTCAATACTATAAAGATGTCTCTTGCAACAGCTTCTCCCAATGCAATGTGTCTTCTGATTTTTTGACTGCTGCTCCCATGGGTGTTGATTGCAGAAGCAAGTAAAGCAAAATCATGGATAACCTGAATCTTTTCTCCGTTTATCATGAAATTGCTTACTGACTCAGTTGTAAGGATTTTTGTTTTGTTGATGTTGAGGCACAATCCATACTGAAGGCTATGTTCTTTGATCTTCATCAGTAAATGTTTCCAATCTTCTTCACTTTGAGCAAAGTTATGTCATCTGCATAACACAGGTTGTTGATGAGTCTTCCTTCAATCATGATGCTGAATTCTTCTTCATAAAGTCCAGCTTCCCACATTATTTGTTCAGCATAGAGATTGAAGAGGTACAGGAAAAGATACAGCCCTGACACATACCTTTCTTGATTAAACCAGGCAGTATTTCCTTGTGTTTGAATGACTACCTCATGGCCCATGTACAGATTCCTCATGAGTAAAATTAATTGCCCTGGTATTCTAATTCTTTGCAATGTTATCCATAATTTATTATGATCCACATAGTCAAAGGCCTTTGCATAGTCAATAAAATATAGACTTCTTTCTGATATTCTCTGCTTTCAGTTAATATCCATCTGACATCAGCAATGATGTCCCTTGTTCAATGTCTTTCTGAATACAGCTTGATTTTCTGGAAGTCCCCTATCTATATACTGCTGCACTCACTTTTGAATGATCTTTAGCAAAATTTTGTTTCTGTGTGATGTTAAAGATATCATTCAATAGTTCTCACATTCAGTTGGATCCATTTTCTTGGGAGTAGGCACAAATATGGATCTCTTCCAGTCAATTGGCCAGATAGCTACTTTCCAAATCTTTTGGCATAAACAAGGTAGTACCTATAATGCTGCATCTATTTGATGAAACATCTCTATTGGTATTCCACCAATTCCTGGATCCTTGTGTTTCACCAATTCCTTCAAGAAAGTTTTCACTTCATCCTCCAATACCATTGTTTCCTGATTATATGAAATCTCTTGAACTGATTCTCTTCCAATTCTTTTTGATATAATGACTCTTTGTATTCCTTTAATCTTCTTTTGATGTTTCCTGTGTCATTAAATATTTTCCCTGTAGAATCTTTCACTATTGTCATTTGAGGCTTGAATTTTTTCTTCAATTCCTTAAGCTTGAGAAAAACAGAATGTGTTCTTCCCTTTTGGTTTTCTATCTCCAGCTATTTGCATATGTCATTATAATATCTGATGTTATCTTCTCAAGCTGCCCTTTGAAATCTTCTATTGAGTTCCTTAATGTCATCATGTCTTCCTTTTACTTTAGCTACTCAATGTTTGAGGGCAAGTTTCCAAGTCTCTTGTAACATGTAATTTTATCTTTTCATTTTTCCTGTCTTTACAATAATCTTTTGCTTTTCTCATGAATGACGTCTTTAATGTAATGCCACAATTCATCTGGTATTCTATCATTAGTGTCTAATGCAGCAAATCTCAAGATGATCTGTGAACTCAGGTGGGATGTTCTCAAGGTCATATCTTGGCTCTCATACACTTGTTCTAATTTTCTTTAGTTTCAGTTTGAACCTGCATATGAACAGTTTTGATGGTCTGATCTACTATCAGCACCTGGTCTTGTTCTGACTTTTAATATTGAGCTTTTCTATCATCTCTTTACACAAATATACTCAAATTTGTTCCTGTATATTCCATCTGGTGAATTCCATGCACATAGTCACTATATATGTTGGTAAAAAATATATATATACTTGCAATGAAAAGGTCATTGGTCTGAAAAAATTCTATCATGCAATCTCTAGCATTGTGGAGTGTACACCTCCCAGTCCAGGCTGGATGTTCAGATGGAAGATGCCACCACACACAGATACTAAACACAACTCACTTGGCACCCTTGGGTGAGGGGTGTGGACTACTGTGGCCCTTGGGAATGCTGGTGGAGACAGGAGAAAGGAAAAAGCCTTGGGTGTTTTTGCCTTGCAGGGACAAACACAGCTCTTTATTGCCTCCCAGCCCTTAGAAGGGCGGGGAGGAACACAAAGTATAAGCTTACAAGTGCTAGCAGCTTAAGTGTTGCAGCTCTATGCTGCCTTGGGGGGCAGCCATGGCTCTTCCACTTCTGGCACTGGGAATGAAGACTGTCCTCACCTTTGGCTTCTTGGTGCTGGGTCCAAGAGGCTTTCCTCAGCTTGCTTGTCGTCCATCATTCCTTGAGAGTGCCATCTAGTTGTCCTGGTCTTGGTGGTCACAAGGAGAGTTCTCTCTTCTTTAGTGGTCCGGGTGAAAGAGAGCTCTTGCTTCATCAATGGTCAGATGGAGAGAGAGAGAGAGATGCTGAAGTGCAGCTCCTTATATAGTTCACCCCAAATGGCTGGAGCCAATCAGCTTGGAATCCAATTATCCAATCAGGTTCAGGGGATTTATGAAAAGTTTTATACAAATGTCCAATCAAGTTACTTTCATTTTCCCTAAATTTCTAATTTACAAACCAGATCTTCAAAAGCTATTTTCCCAGTTTTGGGGTTTTTGCCAATTTCCTCCCAATTTCCCCTTACATAGCATCATTTCTGTCATGAAGGCCATATTTTTCAACTACTGAGCCTTCAGTTTGCTGTACCATTGGGGCTTGCATGTTGCTGTGATGCTGAAAGCTATTCTACCAGTATTACAGATACCAGCAGGGTGGGCAGGTTTCAGCTGAGCTTCCAGACCAAGACAATTAGGGAGAGGGACCTGGCAGCCCCCTCCAAAAACCATTAGTCATTGAAAGCCCTATGAGTAGCAGAGGAACACTATCAGATACTATGCCAGAAAATGAGCACCCCAGGTTAGAAGGCACCCAAAAGACAACTAGGGAAGAGTTGCCTCTTCAAAGTAGAGACTACCTTAATGACAGAAATAGAGTAAATCCCCAGGGACCTCCATTTGCTGATGTGGCACAACTCAAAATGAGGAGGAACAACTTAAACATCTATTAATAACTGCAATGTTCAATGTATATAGTATGAAACTAGGAATATTTGAAATCACCAAAAGGTAAATAGAGCACATAAACATCAACACTCTAGGCACAGGTGAGCTAAAATGGACTGGCCTGGGTCATTTTGAATTAGATAATTATATAGTCTCTATGCCTGCAGCTGTAGCCCTGTGGGATCCAATCCCGTCAGATCTCGGAAGCTAAGCAGGGTCGGGCCTGGTTAGGACCTGGATGGGAGACCACCTGGGAACACCAGGTGCTGTAGGCTTGGGAGAAGGACCTGGCAACCCCCTCCCAAAAATCAATCTGCCATTGAAAACCCTATGAACAGCAGAGAAGCACTGACAATAGTGTTTCCCCTGTTGTACAGAGGGTCTCTATGAGTCAGATACAGACTCGTTGGCACCAAACAACAACAACATAGTCTCTATGCTGGGAATGACAGATTAAAGAGAAATGGGGTTGCAGTCATCATTTAAAAAGACATCCCAAGATCTGTCCTGAAATACAATGCTGTCAGTGATAGAATAATATCCATTTGCCTATGAAGAAGACCAGTTAATATGACTATTATTCAAATTTACACAGCCACCACTAATGCTGCAAATGAAGATAGGGAAGATTTTTACCAGCTTCTTCAATCTAAAATAGATCAAACATGCAATCAGCATGTACTGATAATTAATGATGACTGGAATGCAAAAATTGGAAATAAAGAAGACGACTCTGTAGTTGGAAAGAATGGCCCTTTCATATTAAGCTTTCATAAACGCCACGTTGTTGTTGTTGTTGTTGTTGTTGTTGTTGTTGTTGTTGTTAGGTGCCATCGAGTCGTGTCCAACTCATAGTGACCCTCAGAAGGTTTCCAATGGCTAATTGTTTCGGGATTGCCTTGCGAGTGGATCGCCATGTCCTTCTCCCATTTTTGTGGTGCTGGGAATCGAACCTAGGACCTCAGAGACTGCAGAGCAGTGCTCTGCCAACTGAGCTAAATCCCAACCCAAATATCATCCTTAATTTCTCTTTAAATAATATGATGTTCAGAAGGTTTGGGACTGTTTGCTTAAGTTAAGTAGAAGGATTCCTTTTTAAAAAAACAAATGTCAGTACAATTTAAATAACGTTCTTATCCTTATAATTTCTGCTTTGCAGAATTTATTGTGATTACATTTGTATACTTCTGTATAGTTACATTTTGTAAAGTTAAGGTACAGGCTATGGAAAAGTTAAAGTCTGTAAAACTGGCTTTTCAGGGAAGAGCCAGTTGGTGACAGTAAGGTGGCTTTCCTGGAAAGCTATTTCTTAGAATGTACTGTAAATTAAAACATTTTCAGTTCTCAGTCTTTGCCCTTCTTGGGTACAGATCAGAACTGACTCTATGTTGTTCCTGCCCATTTCTTACATCTTTTCTATACTGTAGCATAGAATAGATTTTTTTAATGTGTGTCCTATTTTGCTCCCTAAGATAGGTCCATTATTTCTGTGGAAAGTGAAGCTTATAAAAGAAAGATAAAATCCTTGGTTGCCTTCCAGACACATTATAAAGATGAAATTATGAAACATTTAGCAAAATGGCTAGGCACACACCAATCCAAGGACTTTATATGGAAGATCTGGAGTTAAGAATAAGTGGAAAACTAAGTCTTGCATTGTCCCACATATCTAAGAGCAAGGCCCACACCTCTTCCCATGACCAAAAGACTAGAAAATAGAGCCAGAGAGTAATTATAAAGTAATGCTTTGAAGCATGCTTAGATGATTAAACAAAGTTTTCCTCAACTACCAAGATCTTTAAGTCAATCTCTTAGTCTAAACTTCTCCTTTACTTAAAAATAATTATGATTTAAGGAGCAGTGCTAAAGATATTTGTGCTCAGTGTAAACAAAATAATGCCATAAACATTTTTAAATTTACACCAAATTCAAAAGAGTGGTCAGATGGCAGTTTAATATGGTATCTATCCATTTATAAAAATACCTGGATAAAGTTGCATGTGAAGAAACATGAATCCAAACAGCAAGGAACTCACTCCCCAGGATGTATTGGAGTAGAACACAGAATTCTCAAGGAGGAAGAGAACCACTTACAAATGAGGACTATTCAGCCCACATCTTGGACCTTTGGGGATGTCATCCTAACATGTTGTTCTGTAGGTTGAATACAAAGCAATGACGTTACACTGCCTGCTGTAGCCACCTGCCAAAGATACCAAAGGCCAATGGAGACTTCCTAGGAGGAAATAACTGGTCACCTCACACTTAGTCTCAAGTTTTCCAGTATTTTGCCACAGCCCTCAGCATGGTCTTAGCATCTGGTGACTATCATTCATTTGTTGGTCTAATAATAATAATTTGACATCCTAATAAGGGTAAAGTCTTCCTTTGTGTGGGGGGTGGGGGGGTGGTTGTTGTTTGGTTGGTTTGGTTAGTTTTTATCTTTTGGTCTAAGAGTGGAATCCAGGGCCTTGCATATGCTAGGCAAATGCTCTATAGCTGAGCTTCATCCCCAGCCAACTCTTTACATTCTATCATAGGATTCCTAAAGTATAGTATATTATCTCAAAGAAATAAATTTCTCATGGTAGGATTGGGAGCACCAAAGCATTTCTCTGTTAGTTCCAAATGAGATTATAGGTAATTCTGGGCAAACTCAGGGCCTTCTGCATTGCTTGCTTCTTGCAGCTGAATTCCTCATTCATTGTCCCATAGCAGCTATTACTTTGAAGGGCCCATCTCCAGCAGACAAGCATTAGTAAAGTGGTTCCCAGGATGAGCAGCATCATTTGCCAGACATGGACCATGCACAAAGTAAAGCACTGAATTGCACTGATCATGAGATAGGAACAGAGAGAACCACTTAGCATGCAGATTAAGTCCATCTGCTTTTTCATCTACAGCAAGGCAAAACACACAGTACTTTTCTCTCTCACTCTCTCCAAATGCCTAGAAGACATTTTCTGAGTCATCAGTCCATAAGCTAAATATTTACAAGATTAATACACTGTAACTAGCATATCATTGTGAATTTTAGCTTGCTATTACAGGGAAAGATAAACTGTATGTCCATGCAATTTTAAGGTCAGTCAGTGTCAGGAAGTTTAATAACCAGCTCTCATATTCCTCCTCCCTGGCACCCCTGTCAATCCACAGTTCTGAACTGGCAGAATCATGGGGCAGTAAGATGGCTAGAAACCATGAAGACAGTCAAGGGCAAACTGCTCCAGAAAGTAGAAGGGAGTAAACAGGGTAACTTTGGTTGAATCCATTTCTGAGATTGTGTGTGTGTGTGTGTGTGTGTGTGTGTGTGTGTGTGTGTGTGTGTGTGTGCCTTTCAAAAGTGAACAGTAATTTGTTAGGCAGGTGAAAGACAAGTTATAGAAGGTCAAAGCTTCTAAAAAGCAGAATTTGTTCCAAGAGTTTTAGATGAATTCATATACCATAAGGCAATATGGCATTTTTAGTACCTTTCTCAAGAGGAAAACGAAAAGTAACATTTTGTAGCTCTATATCAAGGGAGTTTAGGAAGGATTGAATTACAATACATGAATTTACATGAGGAATCATTTTTATCAAACATGAATGCTTAAAATGAAAGAATAAGACATTATGCACCCAAAGAGAACTGAGCTTCTTAAAAATAATCCTGTTAGAATGTGAATGTTAGGATCTGATAATTTATGAATGTCATCAGCCCCTGGCCTGTCACCTATATCTTCTACTCCATGACAATCTATTCAAAAGAAAGAAATACTGATTCCCAAGTGTTTCTGAATTTACATTTCATCTATTCTCTCATTTCAAGTCCAGCAGCATGGGCAGAGAAGGCTGTCACCCTAAAATATACTCCAAGGGCCTATGTGAGTTCTGCAGGAGTAATAACGTTTCAAGCACCCTACCACTCGCCTTCTGCCTCACAAACTAGCAGATAATCTAGAGCAGTGCCTGTTTCTAACATTATGTTCAGAAGGTCTTGTTAATACATACAAATATCCTCTTTTTGAGCAGTCATTTATTAAGACAGTAGTCCCTACAAAAGTAAATCATTGATCAATTCCTAAACAGAAAGCTGAAAAAGAATATGAAAAAGAGAAGGTAAGATTTAACTGTGGAAGAGGGATATTGGGAAGAGCCTCAAAACGTGGTTCTCAAACTTAATTTATCACAGTCACCTACAGGACTTACCAAATACAGAGCCCCATATCCCAACCCATGAAGTGCTGATTCACTAGCTCTGAATTAGGTCCTGAGAATCTATATTTTCACCTCATGTTGCAGGTGATTTTAAGGTTGAGGAACTGCAGGTTAGTTCTGGAAAAGTCCTAGCCATATGCAGCCATTGAGCACCACGTGGGCAGTAGGCACACTGGGTAGACCAATTACTCCCCTTCTTTCCCTGATAGATGGGTAAGGGTATAAACACAACAAGCTAAGGATGAGATAGGGTTCAAAGGGTCAGCCTCACAGATGGAAGCCTGAGGGCATGGGGAAGTCCCAAGCCTACTCAGCAAAAAGGGGACTTCAAGAGCATGAGAGATGGGTGAACACTGGCTTTGCAGTACATTAGCCTCATAGCCTGGGTAATGAGGTGAAATAAAAGTTGACTTCTCACCAATATCACTAATGAAGGAAGCCATTCTTGCTGGGGGTAGGACTGAGTAAAGAGATTACAGGGAGAGACAGAAACATCGCTCTAATACCACCCCCACTCTACAGGTAGGAAAGTGGGCTCCTTCTAGGGAAGCATGAAGTTGATGGAAAATGGATCTTTCTCTACCAAAGACCATCAGGGCTTCCCTCCAGGATAAGTTCCAGGGTCATGTCAGCCTCTCATTCTGATTCCCACAGGCATCACCAGCAGAAAAATTTGCAGAGAAGTGTGGTTTTGTCCTTGGAAGTGTCTACTATGTGATAGGGATTTACACAGGAAACACAAAACAAAAATAAAACCAAATAAACAGAATGAAGTTGGAAGATGTATTAGGCATCTTTCCCACAGGAATTGTAGAAAATACCCATAGCCTTTATCCCAAGTGGACTTCAAGTTCCTTCCTAGCACCCCTGGGTGAGACCACCTTGCCCCCCCACAACACACATACATGCAGCTCCAACATATAGCAACCCCAAGTCCTACAGCAGCACCAGGACTATTGCTTCTTTTCTTTCATTAGTGTGTGTTTTAATGGCAGTATTTTATGTATCAGTTCCATGCATTTGAAGTAAGTTAAGGCAAAAATAATGTAGCACCAAATACTAAACCCTGAGGCACACCAATGGAAGCCCTGAGTAGCCTATAAATAAATGGGATGCCAGCCTGGGAGAAGGAGAGCGCTGAGACATCTCACCCTGTGCAAACCCAGGGCAGCCCCAGAACATCTGAGGCTGGGAAAGTCCCTCTGAAGACATGCAAGCTTCTCTCATGCTTTTGTTCTCTCAGTCCTAATTATATCCCAGTGACTGCTTTTTGCTTTATTTTGTTTTTTAAAGTTGGCCTATAAACCACTCTTTTTAATGCAAATTACCTTGATATTTGATCAGAAACAGTAAATGGTGCTACCATCTAAACCAAACCAAGTACCAATCATGTAAAAATAATAAAAATTAAAACTAATCTCCTGACTTCTTGGACACGTACAAACATTTATAAAAAGAAGCATGTTAGCAACTCGCAGATCTCTCCCCTTCCTTTGTAAGTATTTTCCTCCAACCTCACTCTGTGAGAGTGCCTGTCTAAATCTTCAACATGGCAATCAATAAACATGGCATCTCGGAGCTGGAGAGAGCTGTGTCCTCCGTGAATTGATGAATATAGACTTGAGAGTCCAGCATATTTACTTCATAAAGTTTTCAATTAAAAACCAACATAAGCGCCCAAGATGAAATCAAATACTAGAGAAATAAGAAGTCTGTCAGGAGTTAAGCTAATATTTACCGTGCAAAATGGGCCATGCCATAATAAATGAAAATCTAAATGCTGGAAGGTGCTTTAAAAGCAAATGAATATAAAAGAAAAGCATTTGTATTTTTAAAAAAAAAAGTTTAAAAAGGTCAGGACAAGGTGGTACACAATTGGCTCCTATCCTGCTATCTATTAATGAAATCTGCTCATGGGAATATTTTGATGGTTTCACTTTCTCAAGAGATCTCCAAATAAACGTTCACATGATCCAGGATATATTTTTGGTGTTTTATGTCTCTAGGTTTTTAATATATTTAAATTCAGGTCTAGTACAAACTGGTTCCCTGATTAAAACAGAAAAAAAAAAAAAGAAAAGAAAACATTTTATTTCTATTGAAGAAAATATATGTATATTGAGTTCATTTATAAATTTTAAAAATTAATACAGTTACTTTCAAAGTTTTGGACTTAATCTACATTTTCATTTAAAGTAAATTTTCAGAAAAGATTTAAACTTAGAATTTTGTGGCCATATACTAGGTGTGTTTTATTTCTTGGCCTAGCATTTACCCCACATAATGACTACACCCTAATTTATAGTGGACAGTGGGTCATTTTTATTTCCCCACATAAAAATCACATGACTTTTTGTTCCCATCTTGTTTTCTTTACATGCTACAATCATGATACATAACACTGGAAGTGATATCTTTTATCCAAGAACTGTTTGTGACATATTAGGTAGGAGCTGACAGTTTAACTTATTTCTTTGCAAAATCTCCACTCCACTGCCTTCCCAGTTGTAGCACTGTAAGTGTAGTGTCATGTATCAATAATTTTAAAAATATACCACATTTCTACTCATGATCACTATCTTGCCTTACTCCTTAAATCCCTATTTAGAGGCAGTAAAGCTGACACAGAGTTTAACCATTACATTATAACAAAGAGAAGGTAAATAGTCACATTTATTTGATTCCTGCCCACCCACCCACACACACACTTTCCTCTTAAATTTTTAGGCATTCCCAGACGGAAAGGTTTTAAACAATGAAACATAAAATGACTCAAAATACTAACGTCTAGAAAAATACTCTTCTGAGCAGAATTTCTCTATATGCCAATTATAACATATGTTAGGGAGCGTTTCTGTCAGGATCCTGGACAGCTTCCCCATTCCAGGGCATACATCTTGTCCACACGCTGCTAGTTTATCAAGCAAAGGATTTACAGGGCTCTGAAAGGCACAGTCAGTGCATCATTGCTTGGCTGCATTCACATACAGCAGTGAGATGGCAGCAGTAAAGTAGGGGAAAGGAGCAATCCTTCAGCAAATGTCCTTTATGGGGGAAAATCTACTCAAGGCCAGCTCCACGCTAAATCTCAGCTGCGCTGTCACACAAGCTCACAAGCCCAGGAATGCTACCAGTGCGGATGTCACTGACTCACCACCAGGGAAAGCAGCACCCTGAGTGTTCTACAGTGTTTACAGTGGCCCTGGGGAAGGGATCTTTTGGTCCAGTATTTGCTCCCAATTATGCTGATGATTCGCTGAAGATGTTAAAGACTGCATCCTTCCTAAATGGCTAAGTCTTTTATCAAGGTGGGATAGATGTAATACCTATTTAGCACTAAGACTGAATTTTAAGCAGAACATTTTGACATGATGAGGTTGTATTGATGCTTGAAAACATCCAATATAAAAAGTTAAAATGCTGTTTTTATTTATTAGTAAAAAAAAAGTGTACCACTCTTATTCCTTCATCTTTGAATCAAATCCTCATTCCTGACCCTCACCTCACTGTCGTAATACACACTAAGGTTCATTTCATATAGATGCTGGCTTTTCCCACTGTCACTTTTCAAAAGGTGAGAATCTGCAGTTTATGTTTTAGAGTACATCAAAACGCCCCATGCTAAAATGACCCAATTAAAACCACTATGGCAACATGTCAAAATAAATGCGTTCCTGGATCCATGTGGGGTTCTAATCCTGCCTAACTCTGACCAGGGCCTGAACCCACAGCAACATATCCAATACCCTCCAAAACCTCCTTCTCCTTCCTAGAATTATATTGATTATCTTCTATCAAAACTTACCCTTCATCAGTTATATCTGCTTGTGGCCCAAAGCTCAAAGAGTCTAATTACTAAAATAAGAATCTAATTGGCCCTGTTAGATACATGACTAGTAGAGAAAGGCAAGGAAAAGATCAACTTTAGTCACCAACTTTCACGTTGTGAACCCCATACAATACACATACAGAAAACATGTAAGGCATTATTGTAACTCAGTTTACAGATGAAGAAACTGAGGCCAGGGTATTCATATTCATTCCCATATTTGCTCATGTAATAAGTGACAGAGCGAGAATTAAATGTGGTCCTAATTCTAACATTGGTGCTCTTATACTACATCATGCCAGTCCATCCATTAATATTCCTACAGAACATGTGCATTTATCTAAAGCTTTAAGTCTTGAACAACATGAATATGTTACATAAGAAATACAGACAGAAAAGAAGAAATTCTTTTCCTCAGAGAACCAAGATGAATTGCCCCTAAGGCCAGTAGTGGAGAAGAATGAATGGCCTTTTATTAGGCTCATTTAGATTGTTCCTCCAGGAAGTTCCAATCCACATCTCTCTGGTTCATTCAAGTGTTTTAGGACAGTGGGACCAAACTGCTAGACAACTACTTACTAATGTTCTCCCCAAAAAGAAACCTTAGATTTCTCACCTCAGCCCATGACTACCCCAGTGGTGTGGGAGGGTGGCATGCAGGACTATATTTCTCAGCCTCTCTTGAAATTATGTGCCAGATGCCTAAGTTCTGGCTGATAAAGGTGATAAGATCTAAATATGCATGATGCATGGCACCTCCAATCTTTTTTTAATTCTTTATTAATACATATTAATTGTGCATATTAATGGAGGGTGGTGTGTTATTTGCATACATGCATATGGTATACACTGATCAAATTCAACTTTTTTCCATGCTCCTTGCCCCCACAACCTTTTTCTCTCACTTAGTTTCAGGGATAATCCTTAAAAGTCAGTTGGCAGTCAGGCATGGTAGTACATGCCTGTAATCCCAGTATTTTGGAGACTGAGGCAAAGGATTGCAAGACATAGGCCAGTCTGGGCTACATAGTGAGATGAAAGAAAAGAAAAGAAAAGAAAAGAAAAGAAAAGAAAAGAAAAAATGAGAAAGAAATAAAGAAAGGGAAGATAGGAAGGAAGGAAGGAAGGAAGGAAGGAAGGAAGGAGAGAGAGAAAGGGAAAGAGGGAAGAAAGAAGGAGAAAGACAAAGAAAAGAGAAGAGAAGAAAATAGTAAGAAGGAAGGAAGGAAAGAAGGAAAGAAGGAAGGAAGGCAGGAAAGAAGGAAGGAAGAGGAAGGAAAGGAAATAGAAAAAGTAGTCAGTTGGCATGCATCTCTTGCCACATCCCTTCCTCCTTTTTGTAAACTGCAATGTAAACCTGATGGCTGGAACCAGTTCAGCCATTTTGGGTTATCGGTTGACATTAGAAATAGAAAGCACAAAAAGTAGATCAACGAGTTAGAAGCAGCCTAGATCTCTCCCAGCTTGTAGAACAGAGGCAATCCCGCCTCCACACTTAAACATCCAACAGAAATAAACTTCTAACTTATTTAAAGTTTCTTTTTCTAAGAGATGAAATTTACACTAACTTATGAATATAGGGAGGGTTGACACTAAATGTTTCCCAGCCTTCAGGGCTTTATAAATGATTAGCCCAAGAAAGAGCAATTTTGTTCAACGAACACCAGCTTTAAATATGATGATCTCAAGAAGCATTAATGAAGAGGAAATAATTACAAAAGTAATGAAATGAAATTACCTCAATGTAGCTTTTTTCTTTCTTAATGCAGCCAGCATCTGAACACTGTTGTGTCATTCTCTATAACCAATGCATTAGCATAAATAGAGCATTCAAGTATAAATGATAATTATTCAATTATAATGATCAAAGAGAAGAGGCTGCTGAAAGCCGTCCCTGGTGCTGAATCCTTGCCTAAGAAAATATCATTACATTGTAAGAAAAGAAACCAGTCTTGATACCAATAACAGGAACGTGCTATTTTCAGAACTGTGCAACTACCTTCTTTAATAAAAGAGAATAAAACATTATTTTCTTTCCTTAACAACTCGTTATTCCTAAAAGTTTTGTCACTGTTACTGCAAATCATTAACCTTGGATGGTTTCAGAAGCAGATCTGGAGGACTGACCCTCAAGTCAAGCTATGCAATTGCCTGCTGGGACCAGATTTAGAGCCTCCAAAGGCAACATAGCTATATCTGCCATATCTCTCAATAGTTATATTTGAAACCAAACCATAGGCTTTAGTCCTCCATCCTGTGGGGCTATTTACTTGTCTCTGATTACAAGACATGAAGAGCCATGTACATTTCTGAGACATTATGAAAGTCTGTCTGTCTTGTATCATGGCTCAAACAGCACAAAATCACCTAGGAAGCTGCAATTGTTCATCTGTTCCATATACCTTCTGTTGCAAACATGTGAGGAAGCAAAGTTGTAAGTTGCCCCAGGATTACCCTGAAGCCAAAAATCTGCCTAGTTCTTATCTGAGCAGATTTTCAGCTGTTGTAGACCAGTTTAGGGAAGACAGCTGTTGGGTACATGCCACATACCTAAATAGGAGCCTCTAGCATTGTAAACCAAAGAATGATATTGCTGAGATAGCAGGAGTCTGCACCAATGGGACTTTGATAAGGGATTAGAAAATCAAAGTGGATTTTCTAGATTTTTTTAAATTGTTGGCTAAGACTAAAATTAGAGATAATCTCATGAACAGAAAGTACTTCAGTGTTTGCATTTTTTTCCTTTTTTTTTTTTTTTTTTTTTTTGGCAGTACTTGGGAGTTGAACCCAGGCCCTCACATATACTTTTCAAGTGTTCTACCATTGGGCTGCATTCCAAGCCTATTTTTTACATTTTTATGTAAAATAGAGTCTCTCTAAGTTATGCAGTTTGCCTCTGCCCTTGAATTTGTGGTCCTCCTGGCTCTGCCTCCCAAGTAGCTAGAATTAGAGACTTGTGCCACAAGTAGCTAGAATTAGAGACCTATCCCATGGTGCCTGCTAGTGTTTGCATTTTGAAAGGACAAGCTTCAATGGAAAAAGCCAATGCTGTATTACTCTGTACCCCACCAACATTTACCAATAAAGGGAGAAAAAATAAATGAAAATAAATGCCAAGCTTCAGAAAGCAGGATAAGAGGAAGAAAGAGAAGATTTCCTAAAAGTGTCTAGAAAACATTTAAAATTAAGATACCTGGAAAAGTTACCACTACTAATGTAAATCCATCAGCTCATCAATGGCCCCTATATTCTTGGTACTCATGTGCTAATGGCTGTGAGTGTCATGAGTTCCAAACAATCTCCTAGTTTTCCTATCACAGAATTGGCTGAGTCAAAGTGCCAGATGACTATTATTTTAGTCAGTGTAGATCAGCCTAAGCTGAGGTAACAAATAAACCCCATATTTTAGCAGCTTCACATAATAAGTTCATTTCTCAGTCCTGGCACAGTCTGATATACATTGGGTTGTCATCAACTAACTATAATTTTAGACACCAAGGCAGCTTCCATCTTGTGGCTCTACCAACTTGTGGCTTCTTGGTCAGGTGGTGGATCTGCCAACCACAGGTGTTAGAGAAAAAAGGGATAGGGAAACCACAGTAGATACTATGTTACCTATGTGGCTAGAAATACTAGGATGGATATCTCAATTGCAAGGGAATTAGGGAAATATTGAAGACCGTGAATATACCGGGGCTGGGGTTTAGCTCAATTGGTAGAGTGCCACTCTGTGCTCTCTGAGGCCCTGGGTTCAATCCCCACCACCACAAAAGTGGAAGAAGGACCTGGCAGCTCATTCCCAAAACAATCAGCCATTGAAAGCCCTATGAATAGCAAAGAAGCATGACATAGTGCTAGGCATGACACGGTGTCAAGTACTGTTTTACTCTGCTGTACATAGAGTCGCTATGACTCTATGTACAACTCAATTCAACTCAACAACACCTAACAACAACAACAACATGAGTATACCATCAAGCACTGACTTGTCCCCAATAGAGCAGCTAAGCAAATCAAGCCATCAGCTACCATCAGCTACTCTGCAGAAAGACTTTTTAAAGGACTTTAAGAGGAAACTACTAGAAAGGAGAAAGGGGACTATGGGCAGTGGGGAGAAGTTAAGGAGGATAACAGGGGGATCAATAGGATCAAAGTATATTAATGTATGTATGAAAATACCACAGTGAAACCCATTATTCTGTATAATTAATATGCACTAATAAAAAAGGACCCTCTGAGAGAAAACACACACACAAACACCACTACAAAGACAGAGGTCAGGAGGGAAGATGGAAGCAAATGACCATGAAGAGTATTCTTGGTAATTTCCATGATAAAGCATAGGAAATCTGAAGTAATGACAAAAGACCAACACAGAAGGTGAAAATGGCTGAAATACAGACACCTTAGGAAAAGATAGGTCCACTTCTAATAGGAGGCTTTAGCACACTGTGTGCTGAAAAGAACTGAGTAAGATGACTGCAAAAGCAATGAACAATAAATTGAACCCAATTTACAGCCAGATAGAAATAAAAAAAAACTGGAATTATAGAATTAGAGGTACAAAAGAGACATTAAAAAGAGGAAATAACCTACCTGAGTGAAACAATGAGAGTTAAAAGTCATATAGACATCCTTGCAAATTGATTAAGGAGATACAACCCCCATTTATAACCATTCTGGAAGACAGTGAACATGGAGATATGGAGGAAATAATAGAAAACATCACAACTATCCTCTAAAATTAAATGAGAAGGGAGAAATCATTTTTAAAAGATTTTCAGAAGGCATATAAAATATAGATATCAGACAAGTAGTGTTCAAGTTCTTGAATTAAATGAAAATGTTTAGAAGTATTAAAAAAGGACATGTGACATCAGAAACAAATTTTTTAAATATAAAATTGTTCTAAATCTTCCACTGTCTCTCTCAGGTGAGTGGTGAGGAGGCAGTAATATAAACTGAACCTCACATAGAACAAAATTTTTAGAACTCCTTGCAAACTCATAGGAGAAATCTTCACCTAATACTGTATTTTTAATAAAAGAAAATAAAATTATCATTAAATGCAAGAATTATAAACAAAATGGTATAAAATGGGCAGGTTGAGTAGTTCATATAATAAGTTAAAAAGTGTTTATAAAAGAAATTAAGAATATGAAATTTAGTACCTAGGAATGCAAGATCTTATCCTTAGAGTCAAAATTCAATTGCCCAAGTGCAAGGGAGATGTGACTTAGCACCTGAAAAAAAGTAGAAAGGAGAGCAAAAGAAACCTTAAAGGTTTCAATGCATGAGAGATATGATTCTGGCCTACCCTGAGTTTGATCAGAACACATCAAAATATTGGGTTCCCATCTAGGGATGACACTTCAGGTAAATAGAGATGAAGGGAGCAAACAAAATGATGGAGGCCTTGAAACTTCATCAAATGAGGAAGAAACAAAGTGAATGACTGGAATGGAGAAGACATCTAAGGGAGAAAAATGACCATATTCAAAATCTGATGGGTAGAAAGGACAGGTGATAGATTTAGGTTTCTCGGACAGGTGCTTTCAATATCTTGTGAATGTGCTGCCTTCTGGATTTGTACTTGTCACATCCCTGAGGCTCTTCAGACAGAAGGTGGGAGCTATTTTCAGGATAATGGAGGGAGAATTAAACAGAGGGAAAATTACTAAACTACACAGCTTTCAAGATTTCTTCCAACTCTGGGATTCTATAATTGGAAGGAAATTAATTTATGAGTGGTTTTCTCAGAAGAACATCCCTAATAGAACTGTTAAAGAATGAGAAGTTGGTTGTACAAATTCTAAAAAGTTGAAAGAGAAGGAGAAGCTACTCTGCAGGCTGTTCCTTATGGTTAGTTGGCTGCTGTGCTTCCATTTCATTCCCTGGGATTCTGTTGTCAACAAGTATTCCTCAGTGAAATCTTTCTAATAACCTTGGGTCTATTCATCAGAAAATAACAGAACAGTGAGTACTTTGGCCTGCAGAGTCACAGGGAAGTAATGGATGTATCTTTCCTAGGGCATCTGATGCCTTGCTCCCACTTGTGAAACATACCCAGCTGAGTTGGCCATTAAATATTGGAGTAAAATTTACATTGAAGGAAAAGATAACTCTAAGATCATATGAACCCAACAAAACTTCTTCCAAGGGCAAAAAAAATCAAGAAAACATTACAGGTGAGTCTTCCAAATCTGAATAGAAAAACTTATCATACAGTAAATTTGATTAAGGAGCCATAATTATTCACTTAACAAAAACATCAACCTGAAGTTTCTATTTCCTGGAGAGTAAGTTTCCTTCATGTCAAATACAAATATCCTCCAACTTGCAGACCAGATTCTGTTTTGTATTTCATGACATCTCCTATGTAGAATTCTCCATCATGCCCATCTTTGGAAATTTTCCACATCAATCGGTTGCCACATGAAAAATTTGAAAGTTTACAAGAGGAGCTATAGCATTATGAATATTATCTTCTCTGTAAACTGAAAGGGAACATTTCAAAGAAATTTGAAGTGAATTGTGATTAAGAGTTAAAGATTTTCTGTGTTAGGCCTTAGATAAAAAAGGAAAGATGGTAGATGAAGATTTCAAAATTTTCCATCTTAGGCTTTAGATAAAAATGAAAGATGATAGACTGATAGATGATAGATCCCTCTAGAATTTAATATGCACATATTATATATTTACATATCAATGTAAATACAAAACTCCAGAAAGTTACATTCTCCTTTTCCCTTTTCCTAGCTTTGACAACTAAGGACATAGCTAAGAAAAAGGTAAAATTCCCACTTCTAAGTTTAGAATATGCCACATTCATTATTGGTGACAACCATCTCCTCAAAGGGCTAGCTAATTTCAAATAATCATGACCAAGTCCCACATAATATACCAGAAATGGCAATGTTAAGAAAATGCATCTGAGAGATTAGAAAATTAGATGGAGGCCATAAGGAATCTTGCTACGGGAAAAAAAGTCGGACAGGGCACAGCTACTGGCAATATTCCAGAAAAACAGAACTGATTCCTGTTTATACTCCTAATGAGTTGAGACTCTTCACTAAACTTACATATAAAATATGTATTCAGAAACATTCCTAAATGAGTATAAGCTTTGCCTCTTCTACTGTTTCTCAATTTAACTCTAGTACCTCTAACTGCATTTCAGTAAAATAACTAAAAATGACTCATATGTGTGGTGACTTTGATTCTACCTGGTTCTTTCAATTTTGTTCTTTAATCTTACAATAATTATTTTGGAACTTAAAAGTACACAGCTAGAAAATGGTAGATGCAGGACTCAAAACCAACTCTCCAATCCCACAAAACTCAAAGTCAGGGTTTTCATTTTCATCTCTACCTAGTTTCCACTTCCAGCTATGTTGCTTTGTGTTTTTCTGTGAGCTGATGCCACCAAGGTTCATTGCCTGCCATGCATCTCCCGCCTCTGTTTTCCCTTTTATCTTTCCCTGTTTTTGTGTTTCCACCTACTTTCCTCCTTCACCATTGCTCCTTGCCTTCCCACACTCATCCTCTCCACGTCACAACCTGTTCACTCTCATCACAAAGCAAACAGCCCCTGGTTCCAAATGCCAAAATCAATGGTGACCCCCTGGTGACAAATCAAACCCAGGAGTCCTCGGTGCTCAACAGTGAAAACACTTCCTTCTGAAGTCACAGCCATCTAGAAAATTAAGGTTTTTGGTGAGTCGATTTCCCTCCTCTGGTGAGAACAAGAAGCTTGTTGAGTCAAAGCTGGTATTTGTTCTTGTGTCTGATATAGATCATACATCAAAGGAAAGCAGTTGTGAAAGGATTACAGCATTACAGAAAACATAATGTTTCATCTCTCTGCTTGTTAAAGTTGCTCTAAAGAATAGCCAGGTTAATTAGAAAGACCCAATACGCTTAGTTCTCCAGCTCAGCATTCTGATGGTCCTGTTTATATTTGTAAATGTTAAGTCTAGAGGTAAACCAAAGTACACAATTGAAGTAATGAACCTGAAAATTTGGCTTCATACCACTTATCCTCCCACCCCACAATGATCTACTTAGGATATATAAAGAACAAATTGGGTTGTAATGTTGTTCCCAATGTCTACAGTATGTTGTATCCAACATAATCAGATGTGGGAAGTGAAGGGAAATAACATTTGTTGAGTATTAGCTCTGAGTCAGGCACTGAACTGGGAGCCTTAGGAATGCTACATTCTCATAAATCTCCTCAAAACCTATGAAGTTATGTGCCTTTTCAGGGAACGAGTTAGTACATGAAATTCAAACACTGATCAGTCTGATCTCATAGGCCCACTCATACTTTTTTTCAATTCCACCTATATTTGTAAGCTTTAATAGTAGAGATTGTTTTATATATTTACCACATCATTTTTCAGAAAAAGAAACAAAGCTGAGCCACATCAGTTGTTCAGGGCTGGGGATGTAGCTCAATAGTAGAGCACTTGCCTAGTATGCACAAGGCCCTGGGTTCAACTCCCAGCACCAGAAAAGAAAAGAAAAGAAAAGAAAAATAAAAGAAGGACAGAGAAAAAAAAGGAGTAATAGAACAATAGAACTTCTTTTGAAAATCTCTTCACTATCTTCATGCAACTGAAGGGAAGAAGGGAAGATCATGGATGTCTCCTTAAGTCCCCATATACTTTGAAAAGTATATTAGTCAGGGTTCCCCAGAAAAAAACAGAACCAATGGGAGATGAGATAGATAGGTAAGTAGATAGATATATAAGAAGGAATTGGATCATGTGATGACAGAGGAAGAGATGTCCCGTAAGGAGGGGGAGAAAGGGAACAGTGGAATAAGTCCAAGTCTGAGGCCTGAGACCCAAAGCATGATGTCCAGGTGGATGGCCCAACTCAGACAGAGCAAGTTCACTTTTTCCTGTCATCTTGTTCTATTCAGACCCTCAGTGGATGGGCAATGCCCACCCATGTTGGTGAGGACAATCTTCTTTACTCAGTCTGCTGCCTCAAATGCTAATCTTTTCCAGAAGTACGCTCACAAACACACCTAGAAATAAGATTTCATCAATTCCCTGAGTATCCCTAAGCTCAGTCAAGTTCACACATAAAATTAAGCATCACAACAAAATAAATAAATCACCCCTCCCCTCCTCCTTACAAAGTAAACATACAACAGGCTTAAATCTGAGCCATAGATTTAAAGGGACATTTTCTTGTTCAGTAGGTATTATGGAGTGATCTTAGAGAAATATGTCAACTATCTCATTCATCAGGGTCATACAGACAGTCAGTCCATAGAGTTCACTAGTCTAAATGGATATCTGTTATAAGCCTGAGATAACAAATTTGGTAATCTAACATAATTAATATGCAATTAATTAAAATTCTCCCTTAGGATGAGTTGTCAGTCTGCTCCTCAAATATTTACATACAAGTAAAAGTAGCCGTAGAAAAAAATAAATGTTGGAAAAGCTCTGAAGGTAGAAAAGATTATCTTCAGTGTCCTAGTTTCTATTTTTAGGTTTTTCCGCTTTACTACTTCCTCAAATATCCCAAAATCTCAGTTCCCTTCCTTATTCTCAAAATCTCCACATATGCCACCTCTGGCAATACACTGGCCTCTCAAAACCAACTATACTTCAGTTTCATTCCCTAGGATTAGTCACAGGTCACCCTGCCTTGAGAAATAATCCTTAACCATGCTTCCTGTTCATAAGTGCATACATTCCCATTCCTACTTAGGGTGTTTACTTGTGCATTTCCTTTCAATAAACCTGATGATTTTTTGACAATGGTTTTGAAAAATATGTCTAAATCCACAGGGGTAAGAATTGTGAGCATTCCCAGCACTGTGGTAGGCCAACAAAGAAATGATTCTTCAATAAGACCTTTGTGACTCACTAGATTATACCACATGGGAAGTTGCCTTCTTGCCCACACCTATGACCTCATTGCTCTTCCCAGAGAAAGTTGACATTCTCCCCTACATTAGTTGTTCTCCATGGTAAACCCATGGGCATTTGATTGATCCCATGTCAGACCCTGGAAAATCTATCTCTACAGTAAATGGAAAGTCAACATATCCCAAGCTCCTTTTAACCATAGAATCATTCCCTTCCTCTCCTACTCCCCACAGATCTACACCCCAGGAGGACTCTTCATTCCAACTCCTCTAACCCATAATACTCTGAAATGCATTTCCTGTGGGTCTTAAGCACATGCCTTGAAATACACTGATTACTCAAGCATTGAACTTATTTCACCTTTGCAGTGCATAAGGAATGTGTCTGGGGATTAATCCTGAACTGAAAACTAATAGAATAAAACCAATATGAAGAATCTGGACAGCCTAAAGGAAGAATTAGAAACCTAGATGATTATGCAGGAAATAGGGCTCCTGACAACCAGGCTAACTACTTGACAAATGTGCCTCAGGCCAGCCTTGCCCAAACGCGGGGAATATGTCTTCTTCCATTACTATCAAACATTCAAATCACTTTTTAAGATGCAGCTCTAAAGATCACCTTGTCTTGTTTCTTCAGTACTTCATTCTTTTGTTCATTTATTCAGTCTGCACAATGTGGAACAGCAATGGAAAACATGTTGTGTTAAGATTTCTTGATGAGGTCCGGGCTATATTATGATGATGTTAAGGGCCTATTCATATCTCTTTGATAATGGCTGACTCATAGGACATAGGTTCCATTCACTGCTCTTTTATAACAACTGACTCGGAGGTCATAGCTTGGGCTTCACTATTAAGTCCATGCGTGTACACACACACACACACACACCCTCTAACCTAAAGAGCTCCATCCCTCACAGCAATAACAAACAGAAATGCTCAAGCTTCCATTGAGAGAGGTCCAGAGAACACTAACAGATGAAAGAGAAGAGTCTACCAGAGTACACTTATAACATAGGAACAAGAAGTACCCAAGTAAGTCTTGCAGGCAGAGTGAACCACCAAAGCACAGTGACCATGCTCACAAATACCCTCTTGTGAACACTCAAGGTAGCATCTACTTCATTCTCAGCAACACACGTAGGATAGAGGAAACGGAAAGGAAGACATGCAGAAGAGCAGAAACAGAAAGAACAGAATATTTGTCTCCACAATAGAAATAACAAGATGGATCGGGCTCTCAAAATAGCCAGCCTTAACCCTGGGTTAGTTTCCATTGTCTATTTTTCCCGGCTTCTACTCCCAGCTCTAGCCCACTTGCAATCAAGCCCTTTCATTTTCACCTGGGGTACTGGGAATTCTCACTCATCTACTGACCCCTTTTGATGAAGGCCTCCAGACCTACAGAGTTAAGAGATCCTCAGTCCATGTAAACTGTCATTCCCTCTGATTCTCCAATATGTCAAAATCAAATTGCAGAGATCAGAAGCAGAAAAGGATGAGAAATATCCAATGGAAACTGAGTAATGTAGATAATAAGCTCCAAGAGTTTAGGGGAAGAAGAAATAAAAAAAAATCAGGTAAAATGATGTTGGAAGATTGCTGAAAGGAATGAAACCTTTTGCAGAAATAGCTCAGAAGTAACTCCTATAAGCTATAGGCCACAGTAGCAAAAAGAGAAAGTGGTCTTGCTGACCTATACAAGTATAGCCTTTCATTATTTCCTCTGCAGAATCTACCTGGCTTTATATGTGCTACCAAGAACAGAGCCATCTCTAAGATCAGCTGCCCTCCCAGTCTCTCTGCATGAGCCCGGCCATGAATTCAAAATGAAATTTCTTTTATCACTCCTTCTCTGAACTTGCCTAAATAATTTTCAACTCTCAGATGCAGAGTGTAAGACTTTCAGCTTTCTCCAATCTCATTGGAGCAAGAGCCCTTTGTTTTTTCTTCAATGAAATGCATAAAGGTGGGAAGTTAGTAAAAGGTCGTATTTTGTAATCTGTTAATAAAACGTCCAGAAGCAAGCCCCTAGACCATGCACCATGGCAGAGCCTCAGATGTGTCTGTTAAGCTAGTAAAGCTCCTTAGAGAATGCTGCCCATGCATTACTAGACCTCATTCTTTAGGATAGAGAACTCTGGGATGTAATCTATTCTCTTTGTGAACCAGAACATAGGACCACTGCACAGCAAATTTTACCATCATTCTCAGTCATCATGCTGAGCACCAGTACTTGGAAATTATACATGGATCAGAGAATCTCTGGGGACAGATGTAGGAAGACAAGGTCATGTGTGAAGATGGTGCAAACCAAATCCCTGAATTCAGCCAATATGGAGATCTCAGAAGCAGGTAAACTGACTTAACCAGAATAAGCACAACCAGAATAAGCACAACATCTGGCACTGAAATATAAGATGACAGAAGGGTGGGAGGACAGACGGTGACAAATGAACAGATGTAAAACCAAGACGATCCTGGAGTGAGGTCTCGCTCCTTCCTTGAAGGAAGTGGGTAGCTTGGGTACGTTGCCACAGCTACTTGAAGGCATATGAATGTCAGGCTACTTTGCACTGACTGACCCAAACTTCCCTCTTGATGCTAAGTCTGGCTACTGTGCTATTGCTTCCCTTGTTCCTGACCTAGGGAAGAGCCCTCTGCAACTCTATTGAGGAAACAGAAAATTTCCCCAGGGAATCCACTGGGATCTCAACTGAAGTCTGGAAGCAGGGCTCCCAGGGTTGGGTGGGACTCAGTACGGTGCTTAATAAATACGGAAAGAGAGATTGAGAAGGAAAGAAGAGAGTGGAGAGAGAAGTAGAGTGGAGTGGAGAGAGAAGAAGAACCCAGCCTTAATCCTGGGTTGATTTCCACCCTCTCGTTTGCCCAGGTACTATTTCTAGCTCCAGCCCACTTGTCATCAAGCCCTTTCATTATCCCCTGGGATACTGGTAATCCCCACTCATCTACTGACCCCTTTTGATGAAGGTCTCCCAACCTACAGAGTTAAGAGTCCATGGGAACTGCTGTTCCCTCTGATTCTCCAGTCTGTCAGCTTCTTAAAGAATAAAACATTTTTCTTCTACTTCACATAAAGGCACCTCTCAAAGTCATGGCAGCTGGGGACCCTGTACCGAGAACAAAGTGTGGACCGGTATGCAGCCCCAGAGCTCAGAGCCACTGTTTCCCCAGCCCTTTAGTTCCTGGCCAGACTGAACTCCCTGTTTTTTCCTGGCCCTGGGCATAGGGCAGTGGGGAGCCAAGAACAAGGAGGAAAAGGCTTCTGGTATGTTTTACAGGTGGTTCAAGCTCTGTCTTATGTACCTTCTTGTTCCTCACATCTGTCGTGAATCTGGAGGAGCTGCATCCTGACACCATCCTCACTGCCATTGTCACCTTACTTAACAGAATTTCCAATCTAACTATCAAATGCTCTGATGCTACTATTTCTGAAGAATGTTCTTTGCCAGTCAGTGAGATTAGGCTGATGAAAATTCAGTGAGGTGGGGAGGGGCAGGGGAGAGAGAGATACACAGAGAGACACATGTATTGTTTTTCAATTTCAACTTTTTTGTAGAGTCTAAAACGATGAGGAATGGGCCAGGCATGGTGGCGCATGCCTGTAATCCCAGCAGTTTGGGAGGTGGAGACAGGAGGATCACAAGTTCAAGACCAGAGGAAGTCTGCGTAATGTTGGGAGACCTTGTCTCGAAAAGCAAAAAAAAATGGGTTGGTGGTGCAGCTTAGTGGTCCAACACTTGCAAAGCGTTCAACCCCCAGTACTGAAAAAAAATAAAAAACATGAGGAATGAAAATAAAATCTTCCATCCTATTCCTTATCAATAGCTGGGATTTAGCTCACTTGGTAGAATGCTGCTCTGCAGTCTCTGATGTCCCAGGTTCAGTTCCCAGCACTCAAAAAGGAGAGAACAATGTGGTAATCCACTCCTGAGGCAATTCCAAAAACCCTATGAGCCATTGAAAACCCTATAATGGTCGCTATGAGTTGGACACTACCCAACAGCACCTAACAACAACAACAACTTATCAATAATCAGCTAATAAGGGGATCTGTGTGCTTCTATTATTAAATTTGTAAATATTTACACAACTTTTAATTTTTTTCAAAGTTAAGATTGTGTGATATATCTCTCCTTCCTCAACATAGAGTAAAAGGGAAACATTTTCTGTTTTCATTAAAGTCTTACACCACATGGTTTTTATAGGCTACATAATCTTCTATGATGTAAATTTATCTAGCCCATCTCCTTTTTGGAGATTTGGGTGATTTCTAATAAATTGCTGTGTTTTTTAAAGCCTTGGGGTAAACATTTTGATTTGTAAGTCTTTACACACAATTCTGATCATTTCTTTGGGATAAATTCCTAAAAGAGGAATTTCTGTGTGGCATTAAGCATTTTTATGGCTTATCATTAAATCATTCTCTATAGGTTGTGAAGATTGACTTGCCACCAACAGTAGACAAGCATTCCCATTTTCCTCAGCCTCATAAATACCAGATATATTGGTATTTATATTAGCAAACTCTAAAATTTGATAAGAAAAACAAATACATTGATTCACTTTTGCTTTGCCAACTTTTGCCAATTGTTTACACATATCTTCTGTTCATTTTCTTGCTGTGATTTTTAACCTTTTCTGCACTATGTTAGTACTTTTTAAAATATTAAGGATCTAGCCACTGAACTCCATGCTGCAAATACTTTTCTATTTTTTATCTTACTCACATTTATCAGTCTTTTGCATAATTGTTTATGCCTTTATTTTTAATGTTGAAAAATATATATTTCCTTAGAGTTACCTATATTTTCTTAATATATTCATGTGATTTACTGCTTTACATTTAACTATTTAATCCAATGATAATGTATTTTAGCATATTGAGTGCTACAGTGTTAGACAATATTTCCACATAATTGTCACAGCACTCCAAAAACTAGTAAATCTTTTAGTCACTAGTTAGAAATCACTCCTTAATCATGTACTAAATTCATACATATGAAAATGTCCATTTCATGTTTATTAAGGCATTTTTACTTATTTGTATTTTTGTTTGAATATCATAAATTTTTGCTACATACATTTTGCTATCTAGTAAAGTAGCACTTATAGGTTTCAAAAAATCATGTTGGAGTTTAACTGGAATCACATTAAATCTATAAAAATGTATGAACCCATAATATTTTGTATGTATGTATTTATTTATTTATTTATAGGTAAATATTGGTGGGGTATAGAGTAATACAACATTTGCTTTTTCCATTATGCAACTGTTACATCACTTTTGGTTACACTTCCATCAACTTATAAGGTTTATGGAATCTTTTGACTTATATTTAGTAAAACTCGTATGCACATTTGGGTTATATTCCTCCATTTTTCCCATGTACTCATGAAGTTGCCTCCTTTACATTGAAATTATCCTCTCCCTATACCCCTTTACTTTGTTTCTCTTCCTCATCCCACCTTCTGCAATCTCCGCTTCCCTTTGCTGGTCCCCTCCCTCCTACTTTCTACCCTTTTTATTTTCCCTTCTTTGCTAAATTTAACTGTATTTTTATATATCTACTTATGTATAGGTTTTTTCTTCCTTTAAGATTCAGCTCTCACATATGAGCAAGAATATATGCTATTTCCCTTTTTGAGCCTGTGTTCATTCACTTAAGATGATATTCTCCAGTTCCATCCACTTTGCTGCAAATGACATTATTTCATTCTTTTTTATTGCTGAGTACTATTCCATTGTGTATATGTACCATAATTTTTTATCCATATTTCTGTTGATGGGAGTCTTGGCTGGTTCCATATCCTTGCTATTGTGAAGAGTGCTGCATTGAATATGAAAGTACAGGTGGCTCTGTGGTATGATGACTTGTCTCCCTTTGGGTATATCGCGAGGAGTGGTATAGCTGGGTCGTATGAGAGTTCTATTTTTAGTTTTCTGAAGTATCTCCATATTGATTTCCAAAGTGGTTGAACCAATTTACAGTCCCATAGTATTTTTACCAAGTGAGGATTTCCATTAATGAACAGTTCACTTTTATTCATTTATTGAAATCACCTGAGTCTTTTTAAATAGCTCTTATAATATTTTATAGTTTTCTTTATCTAGACTTTGTATCAAATTTCTCATTACAGTAAATAACAGTTATTTTACATTTGTACTGCTCATATGGATAATATTTTCCCTCATACCTTTAAATATATACATAATAGATACTGAGGTACGAAAAAATGTATACACATTCATTCTTATTACTCTATTTTATTTTTCAGAACTTTTCTTATTCTCCATGTCCTGTGAATGATTCTTCCTTTTGTTCTCCCCATACTACATGAGACAAGAAAAGGTTGCTGCCTATCTTTGTAGTTTGGGGTGTCTGTGGTACCCAAAGAAAATGGTTTAGTAGAGGTACAATTTTGAATATTAGGACATCCATCAGACAGAAGTACAAAATGAATATCCCTTTTTTTTTTCTCCCAACCTCAGTTACTCTGAAAACCTTCAGATTTTTCTCTGGTCACTCCCTCTGCCTGGAGCTGTCTCTGTCTAATCCATTTCTTCTCTATCCCTTTAGCTCCTGTTCATTTTCTCCTAGAAGGTATTTCTCCCTCCATAATCAGTCACACTTTGTCCTGTTCTGGATGAGTAACTCTGTTCCTTTATTAAGAAGCCTTATGCATATCTGCCTCCACAATAAAATCTAAAATAGGAAATGAATATCCCCAACACCTAGCACTGTGTCTGGCACCCAGCAGGTGCTCAGTGTTTATGGAATTGAATTGGAATGAGATGCTCTCTTAGACATGTCTAAGCAAGCTAATAAGAGAATCCAAAGGAAAAAGAAACAAAACTCTCATATCCTTAGCCATGCTGATACGTGCAAAAATAATAAAAATTTCTTCTACTTCCTTATTCCATTTTTTAAAGCTACTGTTTGCTTAAGTTATAACCACCTGCTGCTCTGCAGCTGTATCAGGGAATAAGTTTGTGCTCTAAATTACCACCTTAGAGCCTCCCAGTGGCTTTTCTACTAACGAGCTGCCAAGTCCAGAATGATGGGGTTTCTGTTTTAGCTGACAACCAAAACAAAATCTGGCTGCTCTGAACAGGTTCTTTCACTCCACCTGCTGCTTCTACAGCTTAAATGGAAAATGACATATAACTCACCAAAGCCTGAGGCCACGATCCCGATGGAAGTCCAGCAGAGGCTGCACAAGGCTTTGAGAAACTGTGCACATGTCATATGTTCTTCCTGTAGAAACCACCTATGTGAAAGAATTTAAAACCTTAAAAGCTGTCCATAACCCTAACTGTCCAAGAACCTGCCTTTGAGGGAAACACCAAGAGCTGGGCAGGCCAAATAACCCACCTATCTGTTCACTTCAAAAGGGAGGGATGAATTCACCTTTGCTTCTCCAAAATTTCCCTTGCTGTCAGCCAAAGAGTGACTTTTGGAAGGAATTGCAGACACAGAAAAAGTAATGCTTCTTAGTCCCACTCACATAAACCTTGGTTCCAACAGAGCCTGAGTCAGAGGATACTGAGAAAAGTATAGATAAATCCATCATTGTCACCTTCGGTCATTTCACTAAGGCTCTCATCTACTTTGAGTGACTCTACATGGTGGGGCAAAAGTGAAGAGTGTGGGAGATCTCAGAAGGCCACAGAATCCCCACCAAACCGACCAAGCCCCACATTGCATACGCTGAGCGCACAGAAGACCTTCTGAATTGTTGGATGTTTTTAGTGACTCATGACCTGGAGGTGAAACTTCCTAATGCATTTAAAGGGTCAGCACAGTGTGTGACACATAGAAAATACTCAATAAACTAATGTTCTATAATTTTTAAATTGTTATTGAAACACTATTCTTGTTTATTCATGATTCACTGGTAGCCTCCATAGCAGACATTCCAGTAAGCATCAGGCTTAGATAAAAGGGATATTAGCATGTTAAAATGTTCTCTTAACATTGCTCATTTTAAAACACAATTAGAGGAAGCATATCTTGGGTACAGGATTTCTAGTAAGTTGCTCCAGCTAAGCAACATTTAAATAGATATATAGATATATGCACATAGTTTGAACAAGTGTTTTACAAAATACAGAATTTAAAGTATTCTCCCTCAATTCTTTCCTGCTGAGCTGTTCTTTGGTTACTGACAAACCTAATGGTAGAACTGAATCCGTCCTACAAATGTTCATCTTCAGCTAATGTTGTTTGAACTTGGGATTATACCAGTATGTATTCTACTATATAAGTTTAATAAAGGTCAATTATTTAAAACCACAGCTACTCAGAACAAAGTAATTCTTGTTTATTTGTTGATAACAAAATAGAAAAGGTAGAGGTTATAAATTATCACACTAGATATTATGAAGTTCAGAAACTAATATGATTCGTGATTTCTCATTCGCCTTAGGCCCTCAGTCTGAGGGAGTTTTTTATTCCTGTTGTAGAGACCATTGTAATAAACTTGGTCATTTGGTGTTTTCAGCTATACTTGATTTTCTGCAGGAAATGAGATGGATATTTTTGTATATGGATTTTGACAACAGTGAGTTGCTGTCCCTATTCATAAATAAAAGCAAGGGTGAAAAGCAGACACAAGAAATCCAGAAGCAGAACAGCCTGCCTCTACTGGGCCGTGCTGTGCCTACATCAAGGGTCAGCAGGAATTTCCCTACATCATTCCAAAAGCAAAATAAAATGAAACAGATGGCATACACTGCTCCTCTCACCCTACCCTCCCCATTCAAGATCATATAAGTATTTACAGAATCCGTTTTGTTTAAATACTGTTTAAAGGAGCAGGCTTAATTTATAACCTCCCTACTCCTCAGAACTTCTATCAAGCTCACTCTTGAACATTTAGCCTAACTCCAGCTGGCTCCACTCTTAATGCCAAATCCACACAACTTCTGCCACCATACAGGTGGGCGGAGCAAGTGAAAGTATGGACCTTCCTGAAGTCAGCCTCTAGAGACTGTCAACTGAGCAGACTTCCAAGCTCCTCTTTGAAACAACCATGGGAATTACTGATGCTCATTTCTCTCTCTCTCTCCCTCCCTCCCTCCCTCTCTCTTTCTCTCTCCCTCCCTCTCTCTCTCTCCCCTTCCTCCTTCCCATTACACCACACCCCACCTCCATCTTTGTTCCAACTTTCCTGGGTTAGGAAGAGCTGAAATGATGATCTCTTGGTATAGACATCTGTTCTCTTCCCCTCCCCTGTTTCCCCATTTCTATGAAAAAGAGTTGCTGTTCCTTGTGGAAAGCCAGAAAGTTGAAAGAGAGTGAGAATTGGAATGTCTCTCTTACTCCTCCCTCCCAGGAGAGGGGCTTCTTGGATTAGAGAGAGCTCTCACTCACTGGGCCACAGCCTCCAATGGGTGGGGCCACTCAGCAGGGCCCTTCTGGCTTCTGGAGGTCTGGCTCTTCCAGGCAACTATCTTCCATCAGACTTCTTGGTGCAAAATTCAGTAACTCAAACAAGAGGGGATTCCACCTGGTGGGGGCGGCCCTCTGCTTTCTATGTGCCATAGAAAGATTTGGGAACGTGATGTGTGCCTCCCTAGGGCACCTGGCTGGACAACAGTAGCAATTTTATAATTCACCAGATATTAGCCAAAGAATTCAATCACCATATGCTTTCCATATGGTGGCATATCAAATGTCAGAATCATGAGGATCACAATTATGATTTTGTTACCAAGTAGAATCAGGTTAGGTAATAATGTTGGTTCTTGTTCCAGATAGGTGAGAACGTTTGATGTTGGTAGGTACCTTCAAGTAGGATCCATCTCATAGTGACCCTCATAGAGTTTTGAAGGACTGTTTCAAGATTGCTTCAGGAGTGGATAGCCATGTCCTTCTCCCATTTTTATGGTGCTGGGGATCAAAGCCAGGACCTCAGGGACTGCAGAGCAGCATTCTACCAAATGAGCTGAACCCCAGCTTGGGTGAGAATGAGGATCCCTTAAATCTCACAGGGACCAAGTCCCTCCCTGGGCAGGAGGCAGGAAAGATATCTGAACTCAGATCTCCTTCCACCATCCATCCTTCTCCCAAGTTACACATCAAAAGGGAGAATCAAGGCCAAGTTTTTAAGATGAATCGGGAGTGAGGGTACAGGAACAGAGGAATGTAATGTCCCCTTTCTTTTGATTGCTTGTGCTATGACTCAAGTCTCTCATAAAATCAAGTTACCAATCTCTGTAAAAGGACTATTTTAGAGCAGTAGTTCTCAATTAGGAGTGGTTCTGGGTACCCTCACCCAAACAGGGGCCACTGGCAAGATCCTGAGCAGTATTCAGTTGTTATCTCTAGTGGATAAAGGAAAGAAATACTGCTAAATATTCTACTGTGCAAAAGACTGTCCCCCAAACAAAAATTGGAGGCTCAAAATGTCAACAGAGCTTGGGTTGAAAACTCTGTTTAAGAGGCACAGGGAAGCAGGTTGTTCTTGTTAGGTGCCATCAAGTCAAGTCCAATTCATAGTGACCCAATGTACAATAGAATGAAATATTCCACAATTCTGTGCCAGGCATACAATCTTTTTTGTGTTTAAGCACATAATTGCGGTCACTCTGATAATCTACCTATTTGAGGGTCTTCCTTTTTTACGTTGACCTGCCACTCTTACAAACATGATGTCCTTCTCCAAGGATTGGTGCCTCCTGACAACATGTCCAAAATACGTAAGATGCAGCCTAGCCATCCTTGCTCCCAAGGAGCACTCTAGTTGCACTTTTAGGACAGATCAGTTGGTTCTTTTGGCAGTCTGTGGTATATTCAATATTCATCCCAAGCACCATACTTCAAAAGCATCAATTCTTCTCCTGTCTCCCTTATTCAATGTCTAGCTTTCAAAACCATATGATGTGACTGAAAAGAACATGGCATGAGACAGGCACACCTTCATCTTCAATGTGACATCCTTACTTTTCAACACATTAAGTAGGTCTTTTGCAAGAGCTTTTTCCAAAGCAATGTGTCTTTTGATTTCTTGACTGCTGCTTCCGTGGATGTTGATTGTAAAACCAAGCAAAGCAAAATCTTGGACAACCTCAATCTTTTCTCCATTTCTCATGAAGCTGAGTACTGACCCAGTGGTAATGATTTTTGTTGTGTTGATGTTGAAGCGCAATCCCTACTGAAGGCTGAGTTCTTTGATCTTCATCAGTAAAAGTTTCAAATCCTCTTCATTTTCAGCAGAGTTGTGTCATCTACATAATGCAGATTATTAATGAGTCTTCCTCCAATCATGATGAGTTGATCTTCTTCATAAAGAAGCTTCTTGGATTATTTGCTCAGGACAGAGTGTGAAGAGGTACAGTGAAAGAATATAGCCCAGATGCACATTTTTCTTGATTTTAAACATAGCAGTGTTTCCTAGTACTATTTGAAGAACTACCTCCTGGTCCATGTACACATCCCCATGAGTACAATTAGATGTTTTGATATTTCCATTCTTCACAGTGGTATCCATAATATGTTATGATACACACAGTCAAATGCCTTTGCATAGTTGATAAAACATAAATAGACATCTTTCTGGTATTCTCTGGTTTTGGCTACTATCCATACGACATCAGCAATCCCCTGGTTCCACGCCCTCATCTGAATCTGGCTTCATTTTCTGGCAGTTCCCTGTCTATATGCTGCTGCAGACACTTTTAAATTATCTTTAGCAAACTTTTGCTTGTATGTGATATTAATGATATCATCTAATAGTTTTCACATTCGATTGGATCCCCTTTCTTGGGAATAGGCACAAATATGGATCTCTTCCAGTGAGGTGGCTAGGTAATTGCTTTCCAAATCTCTTGACATAAACAAGTTAACACCTCTAGTGCTACATCTGTTTGCTGAAACACATCTATTGGTATTCCATCAATTCCTGGAGCCTTGTATTTCACCAATTACAATTCCTTCAAGGCAGCTTCTATTTCATCCTTCAGTACCATTGTTTCCTGATCATATGCAACCTCTTGAAATTGGTGGTCATCCACCAATTCTTTTTGGTATGATGACTCTTTGTATTCCTTCCATCTTCTTTTGATGTTTCCTGTATCATTTAATATTTTCCGTGTAGAATCCTTCATTGTTGCCATTTGACACTTGAATTTTTTCTTCAATTCCTTAAGCTTGAGAAAAACAGCGTGTTCTTCCCTTTTGGTTTTTTATCTCCACTTCTTTGCACATGTCTCTATAATATTTGAGTTTGCCTTCTCAAGCTGCCCTTTGTAATCTTTTATTTAATCTTTAAGGCCATCATGTCTTCCTTTTCCTTTAGCTACTTGTCATTCAAGGGCAAGATTCGGAGTCTCTTTTGACATGTAGTTTGATCTTTTCTTTTTTTCCTGTCTTTTTAATAACATTTTGCTTTCCTCATGAATGATGTCTTTGATGTCATGCCACAATTAATATGGTCTTCTACCATTTGTGCCTAGTGCAAACCTGTTCTTGAGGTAGTCTCTGAACTCAGGTGAGATATACTCAAAGTCATACCCTGGCTCTTGTGTACTTGCTCTAATTTTCTTCAGTTTCAGTTTGATCCATCATCAGCACCTGGTCTTGTTCTGACATTTGATATTGAGTTTTCCACAAATGTAGTCAATTTGATTCCTGTATGTTCTATCTGGTGTATTCCATGTGCATGGTTGTCATTTATGTTGGTGAAAAATGTATTTGCAATGATAAAGTCATTGTTTTGACAAGATACTATCATGTGATCCCCAGCATCATTTGTCACCAAGGCCATATTTTCCAAACTACTGAGCTGCCTTCTTTGTTTCCAATTTTTGCATTCCAGTCACCAGTAATTTTTTATACATCCTGATTGCATGTTTAATCTGTTTCAGATTGCAGAAACTGGTAAAAATCTTCCCTATCTTCATTTGTAGCCTTAGTGGAGGTGTATAATTTTGAATAATGGTCATATTAACTGGCATTCCTTGCAGGTGTATGGATATTATTCTATCACTGACAGCATTGTAGTTCAGGACAGATCTTGAGATGTCTTTTTTGATAATGAAGGCAGCCCCATTTCTTTTTGGTCTGTCATTCCTGGTATAGTAGACCATATGATTGTCTGATTGAAAATGGCCCATTCCAGTTCATTTTAGATCACTGGTGCCTAGAATGTTAATGTTTATATGCCTCATTTCCCTTTTGATGATTTCTAATTTTCCTAGATTCTTACTACATTCAATATTCTAATTATTAATAGATGCTTACAGTCATTCCTCCTCATTTTGAGTCATGCCCCATCAGTGAATGGAGGTCCCTGGGGTTTTACTCCATTCTTGTCATTAAGGTAGATTCTACTTTAAGGAGGAAACTCTTCCCTAATTTTCTTTTGAGTGCCTTCCAACCTAGTGGGCTCATTTTCTTGCATTCAATCTGACATTATTTCTCTGCTCTTCATAGTGTTTTTGGTGGCTAATTCTTTTGCAAGTGGGCTGCTGAATCCCCCTGCTTAGTCTGTTTTAGTCTGAAAGCTTAGCTGAAACCTGTCCACCACAGGTGGCCAGTGCAGCATAACATATGAATGCATAGAAACCTCAGGCTGGTGAGATGGACTGCCAACCCTGCGGTGTGCTTATTGTAACTTCACCATCATTCTCTTGTACATCTATCAGCCTGGGCAAATCAGCACCAAAATTCTTAGATAGGCAAAGTTTGTTTTTGCCCGACTATAGTCTTCTTCTCCCCTTCAAATTCCTCAGCCCATCTGGACCTCCTGCCCTTCCAGCCTCTATATGGAGTCACTCTACCTCTTCCATACCTAGATTCAGACCTGTTCAGTTTCTGAACCAATCTTGAGCAGGACCAAGAGTGGGGAATGGCAAAATTATAGGCTTTCCCTCAACAAAGACTTCCCTTCACTAGTAAGGAGTGCTTCTGTGCTAGCTAGCTGCTTTACATATTATAGTTCATAAATTTAACGTCAATCCTATGAGATAAGTATGATTTCCATTTTAACATTAAGGAAACTAAAGTTCATAGAAGTTAAACCATGCATCTACTTTCTCAGAGATAGTAAGAGATAGCACCAGGCTGACATGCATATCTGTTCTGGACTAATGCCACTCTTAGTCTGTACCTGACTTCCCTGTTCTTAGTCATACCAGTTGAATACAAGCCATTTTTCAATTTATATTTTAAATTATGAGAAATAAAATCCACAACCAAATAAATTATCAGTGTCTTCTTTAGTCTGTGTTTTAGTTAGAATCTTTTGATTGTAAGTTACAGGAACCAATTCGATCTAGATGAAATAAATTGGGGCAATTTATTACAGGGATGTAGGGATTCTCACAAAAACCAAGCAGATAAAAAACTGAAAAAAATGCTTCTACTTTTCCTTTTCTTGCTTTCACTCCAGATCAACTTTTTCAGCTTCCTCATTTCCATTGATTATAGAGAAATATGGCTATCCACAGCCCATGACAACATATGCACTCATTGCATTGTTTCTAGTAGATTCTCATTCATACTCTTTCTCTCCCCACCCCCTCAATCCCTGCCCCCAGAAATCCTAGAAAAGAGAACAGTCTCAGTCTGAAATATATTTCAGGCCCTGAAATTCTTTACCAAAGGAGAAGAGTTATGCAAAACAAATAGAAATCTGGATGGCCACTCCTGTGGATAAGAAGAGGACAATGGTTCTCAGAAAAATAGTTCTCATTGGCCCATGAGCTGGGCAGACCTACTACAAGGAGAATGTCTAATAATCCAGAGTCCTCTGGGGAGGTAAACACTAACAAAGACCTGGCTAGGATGGTTTGTTACTTCATAGAGAATCCCCCTGCTCCTCAGAACTTCCCATAAAGCTCACTTAGAGGATTGAACATTTACCTGCCTAACTCCACCTGACTCCACTGTTAATACAAAATCCACACAACCTCTACCATGTAGGTATGGCACACCCTGGTAGAGGCAGGCTGCCCTGCTTCTGGATTTCTTGTGTCTACTTTTCATACTTGCTTTGGTTTATGAGTAGGGACAGCAACTCACTGTTGTCAAAAGCCAATCAAAAGCAAAATTTACACAGGGAAAGGACATGATAATTTATTCCTGTTACCTCCAAAATTTGGCAAGTAGACTAAACAAGAGAGTGTACTGATTAGAAAACCCCTGATTCTTGGACTAAGCAAGACTGTGAGCATCACTACTTCCCACTTCTTAGGAGGTTTATTTATAATAACCACAGACTTTTACACATCAACATAGAAAACTAGAAAATCCTGGACACGTATCATCCACATTCTGAAAAAGAACAACTTCCAACCCAGAATACATTACCCAGCAAAGTTATCTTTTAAAACAGATGAGGAATGTAAGACATTCCATGATATTGCCATGTTCAGATGATCCACAACTACCCAGCGAGCATTACAGAGGATCCTAAATCAACTGCCATATACAGGGGAGATAAAATAACACCACATAGAAGATCAAAGAAATGAACAATTAACATGAGAGGAAATCAAGAAATAAGATAAATATGAATCAAAAACCAGTAACAAGCACTGACTGGATGCATAACAATAAACACTTCTCAATAATTACTCTTAATGTAAATGGTCTTAACTCACCAATTACAAGACATAGACTGGCTAATTGGATGAAAAAACATAAACCATCAATATGTGCCATTCAAGAGACTCACCTAACCCACAAAGACTGTAAAAGTTTGAAAATTAAGGGCTGGAAAACAATATACCATGCAGGCAAGGAAAAAAAAATCAGGAATTGCAATACTAATTTCAGATGGGTTAACCTTCAATCCAAAACTAATTAGAAGAGATAAAAGACACTTTGTTGTTGTTGTTAAGTGCCGTTGAGTCAGTATCCGACTCATAGCGACCCTCTGTACAACAGGTGAAACACTATTGTCAGTGTTTCTCTGCTGTTCATAGGGTTTTCAATGGCAGATTGATTTTGGGGAGGGGGTTGCCAGGTCCTTCTCCCAAGCCTACAGCTTCTGGTGTTCTCAGGTGGTCTCCCATCCAGGTACTAACCAGGCCCGACCCTACTTAGCTTCTGAGATCTGATGGGATCGGCTGCCACAGGGCTACAGCTGCAGGCATAAAGGACACTACATATTACTAAAAGTAACAACCAACCAGGAACAAATAACATTACTTAATATATAGTCTCCAAATACACAGGCACCTAGCTTCATAAAACAAACTTTATGGGAAATAAATGAATACATTGGACTAGACACAGTAATTATGGGAGACTCCATTACCCCACTTTCGCCAAGAGACAGGTCATCAAAACAAAAAAATCAACAGAGAAACGAGCTTAACTTGCACCTTAGACTAACTAGAACTCACAGATATCTACAGAATATTCCACCCATCTGATGAGGAATACACACTCTTCTCATTACCACATGGAACTTTCTCTAAGAAAGAACACATTTTAGTACACAAAAAATAGCTTGAATAAATACAAAAAGTAGAATCATCCTATGTACCATATCAGACCACAAACAGGATAAAATTGGAACCCAAAAGCAAGAAAAACACCAGAAAATTTACAAATTCATGGAAACTAAATAATATACTGAGCTGGGATTTAGCTCAGTTGGTAGAGCGCCGTTTGGCAGTCTCTGAGGTCCCGAGTTCGATTCCTAGCACCACAAAATGGGAGAAGGATGTGGCAACCCACTCCCAAGGCAATCCCGAAATAATCTGTCATTGAAAACCCTATGAGGGTCGCTATGAGTTGGACACGACTTGATGACACATAACAAAAACAACAAATAATATACTGCTGAATGGTCAATGGGTTATTGAAGAAATTAAAGCAGAAATTTAAAATTTGCTGCAATCAAATGAGGCTGAAAATGCATCCTACCAAAATATATGGGATACAGCAAAGGCAATTCTAAGAGGGAAGTTCATAGTATTGAGTGCCTTCATCAAGAAGTTAGGGATGGGCCAAATAAATGACTTAATGACACATCTCAAAGCACTAGAAAGCCAACAACAAATCAATCCCAAAAGGAGCATTCAGACGGAAATTATCAAGATCAAGGCAGAGATATCTCAATTATAATCTAAAAAGATAATTTAAAGAAGTAATGAGACTAAAAGCTGGCTCTTTTAAAAGATTAATAAAATAGACACTCCCCCTAGCCAATCTCATCAAAAGGAGAAAACAAAAGGCCAAAATCATGAAAATTAGAGATGAAAAGGGACCATAGCCACAGATTCTAACAAAATTCAGAAAATCATCAGGGAATACTTTGAGAAACTGTATTCCCAAAAATGCAAAAATACAGAAGAAATGGATAAATTTATTAACACATACGATTTACCAAAAATAACCCTAGAGGACATAAGCAACTTAAACTGAACCCTTACATACTCTGAAATAGAAAAGGTAATAAAAAACCTCCCAACAAAGAAGAGCCCAGGACCTGATGGGTTCACAGCAGAATTCTACCTAAGTTTCAAAGAAAAATTAATAGCAGTTTTCCTCAAATTATTTCAAAAAGTAGAAAAGGAGGGAGCACTTCCAAACACATTCTAAAAAGTTACCATCACCTTGATACCTAAACCAGGCAATGATATATCTAAGATAGAGAATTATAGACTAATTTCCCTAATGAACATAGATGCAAAAAAATCTCAACAAAATCCTGGCACACTGAATTCAGTAACATATTAAGATTGTTCACCATGACCAAGTGGGATTTATTCCACAGATGCATGGCTGGTTCGCATACAAAAATCAGTTAATGTAATTCAACATATCAGGAGGCTTGTAAACAAAAATCACATGATCATCTCTAGATGCTGAGAAGGCCTTTGACAAAGTGCAACACCTTTTCACAATAAAAACCCTGGAGATGATAGGCACAACAGGAAAATACTTTAACATCATAAAGCCCATTTATGACAGACCTACAGCCAACATCATATTAAATGGAGAAAAATTGAAACCATTTCCTCTAAGATCTGGAACAAGGATGTCCACTTTCCAATCTTATTTAACATTGTGATTAAAGTCCTAGCCAGGGAAATTAGACTACATAAAAAAATCAAAGGGACACATATAGGCAAAGAAGAGGCCAAATTATCTTTATACATGGATGACATGATACTTTACCTAAAGGACCCCAAAATCTCCTCTAGAAAACTTAGACCTAATTAACTCCTTTAGCAAAGTGGCAGGATACAAAATTAACACTCAAAAATCAGTAGCCTTCCTTTACACCAACTGTCAGCATGAAGAGAAGGAAATTAAAGCTACAATCCCTTTCATGATAGCCCACCTAAAACTTAAATACCTAGGAATCAATCTAACCAAAGACCCTGCAGATCTCTACAAGGAAAACTTCAAAACATTAAAGAAAGAAATCACAAAGGACACTAAAGATGGAAGGACCTCCCCTGCTCATGGATTGGGAGAACAAATATTGTAAAAATGGCTATCCTACCAAAAGCAATCTATAGATTTAATGCAATCCCCATTAAAATTCTAATGACAGACTTTACAGAAATAGAAAAGATGATCCACAAATTCATATGGAATCACAAAAGACCATGTATAGCCAAAACACTCTTAAGCTGCAAAACTAGTGTAGGCAGAATCACAACCCCTGACTTTAAACTATACTACAGGGCTTCAGGAGCAAAAACAGATTGGTACTGGCACAAAAATAGGCCTGAAGACCAGTGAGACTGACTAGAGAACCCAGAGATACACCAACACATCTATAGCCACCTGATTTTTGACAAAGGAGCAAAGCAAGAAAACTGGATAGAGGATAGCCTCTTCAACAAATGGTGCTGGAAAACTTGGATATCCACTGGCAGAAAAAATGCATGAGAGTTAACTTCAAGTGGGTAAAAGACCACAACATAAAACCATAAACCTTAAAATTACTAAAAGAAAAGATGGGCAATATGTTCCAACATAGAGGCATAGAAAAACACTTCCTTAATAAGACTCCAATTGCTCAGGAAAGTGCAAGAAGAATAGATAAATGGAATTACATGAAATTAAAAAGCTTCTGTACAACAAAGGAAACAATCAACAGAGTTAAAGAAGTCCCCACTGAATGGGAGAAAATCGTCACATCCTATACATCAGACAGAAGACTAATTTCCAGAATTTACAAAGAATTCAAGAAAGCAACTCCCAAGACAACAAATAATCCAATACACAAGTGGGCAAAGGAACTGAATAGACAGTTCTCAAATGAAGATGTTCATAAGGCTATGACACACATGAAAAAACTGATACTTAGCAATATCCCTAGCCATTAGGGAAAAGCAAATCCAAACAATCCTGAGATTCTGCCCTACTCCATTAAGAATGGCCAAGATCAATAAAACAAATAACAATAAATGCTGGCAAGGTTGTGGAGAAAAGAGAATCCTCTTACACTGTTGGTGGGGCTGTAAATTGGTTCAACCACTTTGGAAATCAAAATGGAGATACCTCAGAAAACTAAAAATAGAACTGCCATATCACCCAGTTATACCACTACTAGGAATATACCCAAAGGGAGATGAGTAATCATGCTACAGAGACACCTGCATCTCCATATTCAATGCAGTACTTTTCACAATAGCAAAGAAATGGAATCAGCCAAAGTGCCCATCAACAGAAAAATGGATAAAAAAAATATGGTACATATACACAATGGAATACTACTCAGCAATTAAAAAATGAAATAATGTCATTTGCAGCAAAATGGTTGAAATTGGAGAACATTATCTTAAGTGACCGAACACAAGCCCAAAAAGGGAAATACTATATGTTCTTCCTCATATGTGGGAGTTGAATCAAACTTAAAGGAAGGGAAAAAATCCTATACATAAATTGAAACATAATAAAAGGCTCAATTAAACTTTGTGTAGAAAGGGCAATTTAAGGAGTGGAAAGAAGGAGGGAGCAATCTAGCAAAGGGAAGCAACAATTGGAGAAGACGGGAGGGGGACGAGGGTCAATGAGGAGGGATGAAGGGAGAGAGGTCAACCTCAGTGTAAATAGCACAACTTTATGAGTATGTTAGAGAAAAAGGGGGAAGATAAAAAATAAAAACTACTAGAATAGATAAAATAAAAATAAAAATAATTATTATAGTAACAATACCAAAGACTGGCAATAATGTAAACAGTCTAGATCACTCATCTAATACTGCTGAGAATGTAAAAGGGTATATATAGAAACTTATAGAAAAAAGTTTGGACTTATATCAAAATCAGGATGTACATATATAGATAAATATTCTTACAAAAAGACATGCAAATAGAAAGGAGACCATTGCTATGGTATATATACACAATGGAATACTACTCAGCAATCAAGAAAAATGAAATAAGGTCATTCTCAGCAAAATAGATGGAATTAGAGAAAATTATTTTGAGTGAATGAACATGAGCTCAGAAAGAGAAACAACACATGTTCTCACTCATATGAGGGAGCTGATTCAAAATTAAAAGAAGAAAAAATCCTATTCAAAGGTTGGATCATAATAAAAGGGGGGGGGATAAGAATGATGTCGATATAAATGGACTAGATATTGCATGTAATTGTTCTAACAAGATAAAAACAAAGACCACTACAGGAAAAGTTTCTATCTTAAACAGAACTGGAACCCAAGGACATATAGAAAAATACTACTAAATAAAAGATAGAGAAGACTTAGATGGGAAACTTAGATGGGAAGGGTGGGAGAGGGGGAAGCATAGGGGAGGGTAAGGGGTAACCTATATGAATAATGTTTATCAAAATGCATATATGGAAATGTCACAATGAAAAGCATGTCAAAATGAATCACATTAAGATGTATATTAAAAATTTCTAATAAAAAAATAAAATAAAATAAAATAAAAAAGAAAGGAGACCATTGGTGGGGGTTGGGATAATAGAGGAGGGTCATGAAAGGGTAAGGGAGAAGTTACATGAGCAATGTACAATGAAATGCATGTATGGAAATGTCATAATGAAACCCATTAAGCTGTACATTCAAAATTACCAGTAAAAAAGAGGTTTATTTATTACTTGAACTCGTATTAGAGCCAATGGTCATGGCCCTGTATAAGTCTCTGAAGGGGGTTAGGAGTTGGCTAAAAATGGACACATTTCTCTCTATGAGATAAAATAGATGCACTTTCCATAGAAAGAAACCTTAATTGGCTATTTAAATGCAACCTGATAATAATTCCACTAGTCAATCCAAGTCCTTTTTCTATGTCATGATATTGCCTTATTTATTCTTAATATGGAAGTTTGGCAGGATAGAAATGAAAAATGACGACGAACTGGCTAAAAATTCACTTTTAGGATTTGAGATTCCCATAGGCATTTTAGTCAAAACTATAGTGTCAAGAGCCAATGTAGGGATGCAGGCCTGTAATCCCAGTGACTTGGCAGGCAGAGGCAACAGGATCATAAGTTTGATGACAAAGGCAAGCTTACGCAATTTAGCAAGACCTTGTCTCAAAATACAAAATTAAAAAGGGGCTTGGGGTCCAGTTTATTGGTAGAGTGCTTGCAAAGCATGAGCAAGTTCCTGGGACAAAAAAAAATTAAAAAAATAAAAAATAACATCAAGTCCTGCCTTCTTCCCCACCTTACTCTCAGGCAGGCCTGCTAAGCCGGTCTACTTCTTAGCTACTGTAAAGATAAATTGGGGGGGGCGGAGTCAAGATGGCGGACAAATAACACACACCTTCTGTTCCGGAGCAATACGAAGCCTCGATTAGGGGTTTAAAACTCAAATTGAATAAATAGAAACAGAGATAATTTAGTTTGAGAGATAAAGAATGAAACTAGGCGTACACTGAAATTAAGGATTAGGCTTCAGAGGAGCTACACAGTGGCCAGCAATGGGACCGCCGCCATTTCGCCATAACACAGGGAGCGGAAAGAATCCCAGAGACCTGGAGGGGATTTCGCGCACACGTACCCACGGGCCCAGACCCAACATGGAGTGCAACCTTGCCAGCACTCTCTCACCACGCCTGCGGGACACAGTCTGCAGTTCCTAGGTGAGTCACCGTGAGGGAGCACACAAACGTCCTCCATAGCGGCCACGGAGCGAATGGGGGGGGAGCCAGTGCCAGCGATCCTCGTCTAGACCTGAGGCATGGCTCCCCTCCCTTCTGTTGCGGCGGGTCAGGCCTAAGAGCTCGAACTCCACAGAAATTTGGGCACACATATATCCGGATCCCAGACACATCAGAGGTGAGCCCAAATCACCCCACTGTGCTGCGGAGAGATCTGGGGCTTGTGGAGGCGGCTAAGTCATGCTCGGCCGGGGAGCCCCTTCTCAGCGGAAACCACTCGCCCCCGGTGGAGCCCCTTCTCGGCGGAGGCCACTCGCCCCTGGCGGAGCTCCTTCTCGGCGGAAACTGCTCGCCCTGGCACGCGGCCGGGGAGCTACTTTTCACCTGCGCAGCTCGCCCCTGGCAGAGAAGTTCTGAGCGCGACCGCAACACACAACAAGGCTGTGGGGAGGAAATCTCTAATTTAGGGAATTGGCGCCCGATCTCCGTGGGACAGGGAGATCTTCAGGGAAGACCCCACAGGTATCACTGCCTCTCGAACAGTACAGTAGTCGCGGAGTGTTTCGTGGAACAGTCTCTTTGGGCACTCGGGGCCCCAATTAAATCCAGATTGTTATGAAGAACTTGGCTATATGGACCCAATGAGAGATGGTTACTGTGGACTGTGTGAAAATACTGCCACCCTGATCTCTATTGGGAACATTGCAACCTGCATTATTGAATGCACCTGGTCGAACTGGGTTAATAGTTCAGACTCCATCCTCAAGATAATATGTTTTTACTGTTAACAGGGTCTTGAGCCTGCTTCCTTAGTGGAAGCTGGACTGACACTCTGTGGCCCCAGCAAATACATTTTTTGCTTTTTGAGATAGGCTTTTGTTGGGCTGCACAGATTTTGGGCTTGAGACCCTCCTGCCCCCATCCCGCAAGTCACAGGGATTCCAGGCGTCCTTCACTGCACCTGACTGCAAGAATTGTTATATGTATGGGGGAGAGTCTATGCGTGAGGTCTGGAATTTTATATTTTATTCTATTTTTTCTTTTCTTTGTACTTTACTTTTTTAAAATTTTTATCTTAATTTTATTAGTACTATAATTTTTTTTCTTCTTCTTCTTTTCTTTCCTTCTATGGGGGTTTGAATTCAGGGCTCTGCACCTGCTTATCTGGTAGGTGCTGGAATGCCATGCTGCACCCCAGGACCACTTCTTTTTTTTTTTTGCTTTTTGAGACAGGGTCTAATTGGGTTGCATAGAAATCGGGCTTGCATCCCTCCTACCTCCGACCCCCAAGCCATTGAGATTGCAGGTGTGCACCACCGCACCCAACTACAAGTGTTTTTATTAGTGTTTGGGAGAGAGCATATGTGAGATTTGCCTCTTTTTTGTCCTTTCTTTCTTTTCTTTCTTTCTTTTTTTTCCCCTTTCTTTTTTTTTCTTTTTATTTTTCTCTTCTTCCCTATTTTTCCTCCTTTCCTCTCTCACTCCCTTCCCTTTTTCTACCCTTCTCCTCTATCTCTTAAGCTATATATGTGTCATTGTTCTAATAATTTATCCCTTAAATCTCAACCTTAATATTAACATTGACGGTAATTTCTATTAACCTCTGTCGTCTACCTCTTCCTTCCACCTCTTCCATCACCAGATCCTCCCTATTTCTTACCCCACAGAAGAGAAACGGAATCTATCACCTCCCTAACCCTTACCCCCCCTGGAGTCGGACTGGTAGATTCTGTTTTCCGGACCGCACTGTGCAAAAATCAAATAAAAATACAAAAACCACAAGGGGGCAGGAAGGAGCTAAAGGCTTCACGGATCATACAACCACAATGGATCACTCAAACGACTCGCAATTATTAGAGATCTCTGAGTCAGAGTTCAGAGTCATGGTTATAAACATGCTAAGAGAAATAAAGACAAATACTAAAAATACACTGGAGATAATTGAAAGAAAGGTTTCTAATTTGGAAACTGCTCTGTCATCACAGTTAGAAATGATTAAGAAAAATCAAGCCACTTTGCTTGATACCCAATCCAAGTTATCAGAATTGAACACGGCTAAAGAATCTTTCT